>JAHWFO010084474.1:82748-106295 GCA_023313115.1 Rhysida immarginata
TTTCAGGAACTTTTAGATTTTGAGAAACCTTTGTTCCTTTTTCAGTACAGTTTTTTCATGATTTAATAAAATTTAATTTCTAGGAGAAATTTTAAATTTTATTTTTTTTCATTAATTATCTTTTCTTCCCCTGAGGTTCGTCGTCACCGCTATTGTTAAAAGTTTCACGTTTTTCTTTGTTGCCATTGTTCAGTCGTCGTTATATTAAATAGCTCGTTTTCTTGGAGCAAACTAATCTTTTCCTTTCCAAGAACTCGGAAATTCTATCACGCGGTACGTGATATTTTTAAATATTTTTGTTTATTCTAGTAGGTTTGCTGTTAACTAAAAATGGTAAGTTCAGGCAGTATCAGCTCGGTCTCGGAATCGACCACATCAGCTCTCCTAACAAAAATAAGTGAAGCTGGAATTGTGTTAGTGTTTGTGTGATTTTTCATTTCCTGGACTTAGTATTACTCACGCCGCAACCAGCCATCTCCTGCGCGTGCGTGAGTAACTTTGTGACTTTAAGGGACCCTCCCCCCGGTAACCCCGGGGGAGGTTTCATCCCCCCCCCGAACTTTCTCTACTTCAAGCCATGGAGAACATGGTCCTTATGATTACCGACGGTCCATTAGCCGTCGGTATGTTTATGAAAGCCATCTATGCTAAGACGGACATCCCGCCTGTGTTGCCTTCGGGCGATCCTGCTGTTTCTGTCGTGCAAAGACTTTCTCCAACCGAATGGAGGATGCTTTGCCGACAGCGAAACATTGCAGACCGCATCGTGTCTGCGGACTTTGTTAAGGTCGGACAAACCACCGTCCGCCTGGTCTACGCTGAGCCCGGATATCTGCCCATCTTTATCCGGGGTGCTTCGCCGCTGATGGAGGAAGATTACCTGAAGCGCTACATGTCAGACTACGGTCAGGTCAAAAAAGTCGGGTATCCAACGCACCCGGACTCTCCTCTGCAGAGGACTGGTGACCTCGTAGTCGAGATGAACCTTCAGAGGGACATTCCTGAAAACCTTGTAATGCACGGCAACAAAGTTCGTGTATCTTACAAGGGTCAAAGGCAGTGCTGCTGGTACTGCAAGAAAACGTCTCACGTCCGGAAAGACTGCCCTCTTTTAAAGCATTGCGATGCTTGCAATCGCCTTGTAAGCAAGTTTCACCAGTGCCAGGAGAGGGTGTTTGCAGCACCAGCAGATCTTCCATCGTCGCCTTCAAGAATGTCGTCCCAGCAACAACCCCTGATGTCATCACCGGCCAAGTCTACAGTGGCAACCAAAGCTTCGTCGCCGTCATCCACCTTGCAAAAGAGCCAGTCTACAACGGCTCTTTCGACTCTTCCGGAGGTGCAGAAGGAGATGATCCCGCCACCATCTCGATCATCGTCGACTCCAACTACATCTTCGGAGCCTAGGAGGGAGAGGTCATCATCGTCTCCTTCCAAGCTCCCAGAGATAACGCCTCTTCCTCAGTCATCTCTGGATGTGTCGATGGGTGAAGACGAAGCTTCTGGTGTGGACGACGTAGGAGCAGATTCTGCCTTCTCAGTGGAGGAATTTCCACCTCTTCCTCCACCAGTGCTGTCATCATCTTCACAGCCTGCGCAGTCTACGCATACGTCGTCACCTTCTAGGATGACATCTTCTGCTGGGACCTCGCTTCCATCAGCGCAGAAACAGCAGGATCTTCTTGTGAGAACGAGGAGTCCCCGCAAGAAAAAGTCCAGGCGGGATCGTGGCAACAGGGACGAGAGACATGCAACTTCTTCATCCGAGAGAGACGGCCGCGCGAGTCACCAGCGCAGCCCTTCTTCTTCATCAGGTCGTCTGCGATCTCCGATGAGAAGATCGACGGAGCCCAAGTCTCAACTGGATACAGGTCAGCAGGTGCGCCATTAAAAATCCTCAATGAAGGTCATCTCCCTGAACGTGCGTACTCTGGGTTCCTCTTTTAAGCAATCGGTGTTGTCATCGTTCATTGCCCTGTACAGGCCGGACATCTTATTACTTCAAGAAGTAAAGCTCGCCACTTCACAACAGTGCTACGATCTTCCGGGCCTTCGCAGTCAATATACCAACGGACAATTCTTCATCAACTCTTCGTCGCCAAATGGGAAAGGGGTTGCCTCCATTATCTTCAACCCCTCCATTCTGGTGTCGAATTGTGTATAAGACTGCGAGTGCAGGGTAATTTCTTTGGACATTTCAACATCTGGTGTCAATTTCCGATTGCTTAATGTATATGCACCGTGTAGATCAGCAGAGAAACCAACGTTTTTCACAGACTTAAATAACTTTTTGTGTTCATCGTTGCCTGTGGTGATTGCTGGAGATTTGAACTGCCATCCAGACGACAACAACATCTTCTCGTCTGGCCATGTGTATCGTCTGTGCCAACAAAATGCATTGTTCGACCTATGGACACACAATCCACAGAGTAATCACATTGGGGCTACTTTCCATCAAGGGCCCACTACATCAAGATTAGACCTTTTTCTCGTCGACAATGCTTTTGTTGGTACGCCGGGTAAAATGGAGGTAATTCCATGCTCATTCTCCGACCACAGTGCCATCATGTGGTCATGGAATCCTCCATTTTCAGCATCATCCGCAGGCTCTGCAGTCCATCGCAAGTGGTTCCTAAATGTTTCTCTGCTCGACGAAGAGGAATACCAGGGTGCGTTCGCTCAGTTCGTCAACAAACACCTTCGTAACGTGCCTCCTACGCTTGCCTCGTGGTTGGAACTAAAAACTAAGATCAAACGGTTCTTTCGGAAGATTGGGTTAGATGCTGCTCGTCGCCGACGTCGTCATCTCCTCATGCTACAAGAGATCCTCCGGCTCCTCCAAGCATCCACCCCAAAGGAGGAGTTCGAGATGGAGATTCGTCAGGTGAAGAGTGAGATCAACGCTCTAATGATCCGGAAGGCGGCTGGCGCAGCGCTCAGAGCCAAACTTTCCTGGGCGACTGACGTCAGGAATTTATCATCTGCCGCTTTCGCCGAGGAGAGACGTCGTGCCAACAAAAAACGATGTCATCGATTGGTGGTGGAAAATGGGGAAGTGAGTTCTGACCACGACATCTTGTCAGCCTTCCACGCCCATTTTTCATCCTTTTTCGACAACCCAATCATTCCGTCAGTCGAAACGAAGCAGTGGATCGAGGCGCTAAGACCTTTTTCTGAGGATGCTGACCTGTCTATCTCTCGTCCCTTCACCGAAGACGAAGTCAAGAAGTTCCTGTCAGCGGACGGCCGTCATCAGTCCAGCCCGGGTATGGATGGCATACCATACTCGTTCTACAATGCGACATGGAAACTTCTTGGCCCTTTCCTGGTGCAAGTGTTTAATTCGATTATTGAAGACCCGTCTTCCATCACATCGGACTTCACTGTGGGGAAAATTATTTTTCTCCCCAAGGTGTCAAATCCAGAGCTTGTTACCCAGTGGAGGCCAATAACCCTCCTTAACACCGACTACAAGGTCTTCACTGGTGTATTCCAACAAAGACTGAAATTTCTCGCCGAAGATTTCATCAATCCCGGTCAATCCTGCTCAATTCCATCGCGCAGGATGTCCGATAATCTAATTACGATTCGGTGTGTGATGGAAGAGGCGCGTGCTCGTCAGCAAACTCTTGCCGTTTTAAGCCTTGACCAGGAAAAGGCTTTCGACAAAGTGAACCACGAGTTCCTCTTTGAAGTGTTTCGTCATCTTCGTCTTCGGACTTTTGCCACAATTATTTCCGCACTGTATGTTTCGGCCGCATCATGTGTGGCGATTAATGGTTCCGTATCTGCCACCTTCAATTTGTGTAAAGGTGTCAGGCAGGGGTGCCCTCTTTCCCCCCTGTTATACATCTTTTATTTGGAACCATTATTGCAATACTTAAATCGCCACCAAGATGTTCGAGGATACGATCTGCCAGCTGCATCCATAAACATCAGGACTTTGGCGTATGCAGATGACGTAGTTCTATTTGCGTCTGACTCGTACTCCTTGGGCATCTTTAAAGAAACCTTCGACCGCTTTAGTACTTCGACGGGGAGTTCCATCAACCTCGTCAAGTCTAAAGGTATTGCTATTGGGAAGTGGACTGCGGACTATCTCAAAACCTTCCCAATAACATGGTGCGACCGAATTACAGTGTTAGGTTATGTCTTTTCTTTTCAACCGACCATGGACTCCATGCACTGGCAACAAGTGGTTGAGAAGTGCATCTCTCGCCTTGATAAAAGTCTTCGTTTTCCAACATCGATGTTTGTCAAGGTGAGATTCATTAAGAGTCATGTGCTTCCAGTTTTAACATCTAAATGCCTATTCACCTTGCCTTCGTATGATCTTCTCATGAGACTCCGGAGGGCCATTGTGAACTGTGTTTGGGGGACGACTGCTCAGCGACGTCATCCATTGAGAGCAGCGTTCCTCTTTATTCCCTTAGAAAGAGGGGGGTTGGGTTTACCCGATACTAAGCGATATCTCATTGCGGCCAGGCGGGCTGCCTTGATTCGGGTATTCCTTAGCCCTCCCCCTTTATGGGTGAACTTCTTTTTCCTACATCTAAGGTTTTTCTTCAAGGTGAATAGGCTTCCGTTACCTCCCTTGCTGCCAGTTATAACATATCAACATCGACCGGACTTGTATAAAGTTATTAACCTGGACTTTGAACTTTTATTACCATTGCTACGCCGTATTGATCCTCAGCAATGGGGAATGCTCCGACTTGCATGGTTCTTCCAGCAGACTGACCCTGGTGAATCGACGGACATCGTTCGACTCCTTCCCGACCGCCCATGGGCAGCAGTCATGAAGCTTTTAAAATCTCTTGCTTTTGAAAAAACTTTATTCAACTATCAATGGCGGCTGCTGCATCATGGGTTTTATTCCCTTCAACATCTGTTTCAGTGGAAGGTGGTCAGGTCTGCTGGTTGCTCTGTGTGCGGCGTAGCCGAGACCATTTGCCATATTTTTTACGAGTGCCCGTTCGCTATGTCGATCTGGAATCGTTTGAGGCAGCATTATGGGCTGGTACATCTTTCATATCAGTCTGTGCGCTTCCTTTTAAGCGATTCCACTGGCGAGGTATTAAAACCGGATCTAGCCGTTGCGATCGTCTTCATAAATAAAGAACTCTGGTTAACTCGTTGGAGTCGATCGCAGGGCCATCCTCTATCTACGTCGATCGTATGGAGGAAAGTGGCCATTCAACTTCGTTCTTTTCTGCTCCTTGAATGGTCACGGATAGGTCCGGTTACGTTTAAAAAGCGCTATACGTCATCTAAGTGCTTATGCGAGGTCATCGGAGGAGACCAGACTTTCTTTTTCACCTTCCCGATGGCCTTCTGATGCCTCGTCAGATGTGGACGGGCCTCGTTTTTGAGGCGTTTGATTAAGTCGCGCAGCCCTTTATGGGCTGCCCGCCACTTACCGCATGTGCGCCTGGGCGCCTAGATTTAGCAGTAATTAAGATCTTCTGATTAGGCGTCCGCTGAGGCAATACCATCTGCCTCAGCTCCAACAGCCTCCTCTCCCATCTCTCGGATATTGAGATGGTTTTTCTGTCATCTGGTGTTAGTGACTTTTATAGTGCAATCTTGAGTTAAGATTTTATCAAACCACATCTGAGAAGCCTATAAGCTTTCTTTTTTTTAATTATGTGCGGTTCTCCGACATGAAGACGATCGTCACGGTTTTGGAACTTTGTTTTTTTTCGCCGATGTAGCGTTCGGCTAATCAACAGGCGTTCTTCAATTCGCCTTCCTTCTTTAGTTTGTTTGAATTTAATAATGTTTATTCGCGTCGAAGATTAGATGTGGTTCCCTTCGTCCTTTGGCTGTCTCCGTCTTACTGATGACATAGGAATGATGTCTTAGTTCGTCGATCGACTTGGAGTTGAACTAGAATCTTCACAATGCAACGTGCTGAAGCACAACAGGCAACTAATCCATTCAGATGATTTTTTTTTTTTGACATTTGTGTTCAGATTTCGGTGATGGTTTAGAAAATCGACTCGTTCTTTTTGAACTTCTTCTGATTATTAATTTTTATTAATTTACTTTCTTCATGATTTTTTTAAATCCGTTTAATTGAGAATATTTTAATTTTTTTTTTATTTCTTGATGATATATTGTTAATTTTGTTTTGTTTTTCAGGACCTCGACCATGTTGTTCCCGTCTTGCCCGATCGTCACCTCTCATGTCGTGTGTCTATTCCTTTGGTCTGTCTTCCCTTTCCCGTATTTATTCCTCTTAGTGTTATCCCGTTGTAATTACTCTAGCTTTATTTTGCTACCCGTCCTTCGGAGTCCTTGTGGAAGAGGTCTAATGGTTTATTAACTATAATCTTAAGCTCTACCTTCCTCTTATGTAGAGTTGTGTATTAGAACATCATATATTGTTTATTTGTTTTCAAGTATCTCTTAAGAATTTATGAAAACTTATTATTTTTTTTTATTTCCAATAGTTGCTTTCTTTTGCTGTCAGTTTCTTTTTTTTATTTTTGCAGTTCAAGCATAACATCTCAACCATCTATTTGTATGATCCCTCAACCCTTTTCGTGCTTTACTTTTCGGTTTCCACGGTATCTGCCAGTTACTTCTTCCAGCATTTTCGGAATTTGGACTATTCCCGTTATGGACTAGATGTACTTTCAACTTCTGAGACTATTCTAGTTTTTCCGTTAGACGGTTTCCGATCTTGGGTTGTTTTCTGCTGTCTGCTTCATCTAATTATTTTTCTGTCAGCAATAAAGAAAATATTTATATGGATTTCTCTAGTTTTTCTTTCCTGAAACGTTTTCTGGGGCTTTCAAATTATTAACTCTTGTGGTCTGGGGTTTATCGCTATTTTTACCTTATTATCTTTCCTTTAATCTTTATTTTCTTGACGGGTTAGTTTTAATTAATTTTTATTATCTTTTTGGGTTTCGCTGATTATTGAGTCTTGTGTGTTTTCTTAAGGGAAAGTCGGGTTTTTCTCTTATTCCCACTGGAGCTCAACGTGACGGTAAACGCGACCTTGTTTACTAGCACGTTACACTACTTACGCCTTATATTATCAATAGTTAGTTTGTGTTAGGCAAATTTTAACAATAGCAAGTAGCTACTCATTCCTTCATTGATACATGCTTACGTAAAAAAGCGATGGCAATAGTTTTTGAAGAAAGATTATTAAATAGGAATGCTAACAAATTAAAGGATTCGTATATATTCTAATCTTTAGAGAAATGCTACTTTCTCCTTGTAACTTTTCAGATAGTTTTATTCTGTTTGAACTATACCTTTCTCTTAGAAGTACGCCTTGCTTCCTTCGAAACCTCATCTAATTCATAACAATGAAAGGGTTCTTTATAAATCATATGCTTTGCTTTTCGTTCTCTATTTCTTTAATATCCTATCGGTCCTGGGCATTTCGGTTGCCTGACTTGTTCTTTATTATTTTCGTCAGTCGATGAACATGGTACATGGCACGAATCATTCACAAATATTATCTAAATCTGTTCAATAGCACGTGCACAAATGGTACCTTTACGACCCCACCTAGCAATTTCCAATGGAGAGATATATAAAGTAATATATCAAACAAATGGTAATGACTAAAAGCGGATATAAATTACTATTTTCGCCAATTAATAAATAAGGTTCCGGGAATAAAACATTTTGAAAATGGTTGAAATCGAAACAATGGCACGTGCTCTAATGGTACCCTTATGACACCCTCAAAAATTTTCAATAAGATATGGCATGTAATATATCAAACGACTTGGAATGATGTGTCATGAATGAATATAACGTAAAATTAATGATAGTCGAAATTGTTTTCAAGGAACCTGGTTTAGGGAACAATTATTGCTCATTGGAACATGCAATGCTGAAATATGGCATGTAATATATCAAACGACTTGGAATGATGTGTCATGAATGAATATAACGTAAAATTAATGATAGTCGAAACTGGTTTCAAGGAACCTGATTTAGTGGAACCATTATGGTTCATTGGAACTTTCAATGCTAAAATATAGCACGTAATATATCAAACGACTTGGAATGAGTTGTCATGAAGGAATATAACGTAAAATTAATGATAGTCCAAATTAGTTTCAAGGAACCTGGTTTAGTGGCACCATTATGGTTCATCGGAACTTTCAATGCTAAAATATGGCATGTATTATATCAAACGACTTGGAATGAGGTGTCATGAATAAATATGACGTAAAATTAACGATAGTCGAAATTGGTTCCAAGGAACCTGGTTTAGTCTAACCATTATGGTTCATTGGAACTTTCAGTGCTAAAATATGGCATGTAATATATCAAACAACTTGGAATGATGTGTCATGAATGAATATAACGTAATATTAATGATAGTTTAAATTATTTCAAAGGTACGTGGTTTAATGGTATCATTATGGTCCATTAGAAACTTCCAATGTTAACATAGGGCGGTTTAAAAATATAGTTCCGCGAATGGTTTAGTTTAACCTTTCGGTACTTGGTTATATCATTCCTTAATGGTTTATTTTTGATTATCTTTTATATTATTATCCACATACCTATTTCATTTTTGGATAGGGGTCACATTTGTAGTTAATTAAAAAATAGGAACTGCATTTTAATTAAAAGAAATAGAAATAAAAATAAATAATAAAAACAATTGAATAAAAGCCAGCCGATATGGTGAAATACAAATGTTGAAGTGGACGAAAACACAGATGAATATAAATCTCCATACAAATGTGCAATAAAAAATGGGGGTTCCTATTTAAGATTTCAAAGTTGTCTTCCGCCTCATCCCAGAAGGTGGGGGAGAGGGGTCTATCCCTGTACCATTCGATTGCCCTTCCGAGACAAACAAATTTCATTCGGAACATTTTTCGATCCCATGTGTTGTTTTCGAAATATTCCAGGGGAAACTTTAAAATGGGTCAAAAGTTTGTTACCCTCCACACAATATCAAAACGACGGAGATATACAACAAATTTGTTACAGGCATGATGTAGGAAGTTAGGTAGGGGGCTAAACGATGGTGACCTCGAATTTTGCACCTTGAAATTTGTAACCGTTACTGGTATAGAAAAAATTCCAATCGTACAGTTGTAGAGCTCAAAACGCTGATTTTAACAAAGAAAAAAAGAGAGAGAGAGATTAAAAATAAGCGTAAAAAAACCCACTACAAGAAAATGAAATGTTGCTCAAGCAGAGCTGAAGAATAAATGTGTGGACTATGGAGTGGCATCTTGATGGGACTTGTTGCTTTACAGGAGTAAGGTACACAGAAATTATTTTGGATGGCTTCGTCTCAGACTTTTAGACAACTTGCCTTTAGTCGCATGTGATTCCAGCATGATGAGGCACCTCCACCTTTTGTAGCCATTACACATCAACGTCTGGATGACAACTTTCCACATCGATGGATTGGCCGAGCAGGGTTCAGTTCATTGGCCAACCACTTTCGCTTGATTTGACACCACTTGATATTTCCTTTGGGGATACATCAAGGACAAGGTGTATGCCACTGTGCCAGCATCAGTAAATGATTTGAAACAGGAATTCAGCAGGCTTATATAGACATAACACCCATCATGATGTTAAATGTGATGGTTCCTGTGAAATACCGTGCACAGTTATGCATTGCTGCAGAAGGACACCAAATTGAGCACTGCATTCATCGACAGAACTCAATGTAGCTTTTGCTGAAGTGGGCTTATTTTAAATCCTTTTGTTAAAATCAGCGTTTTGAGCTCTACAACTGCACAATTGTAAATTTTTCTTTATCTGTAACGGCTACAATTGGAAAGTTGCAAGGTGTAAAATTCGAGGTCAAAGGTCAAATTTGACACCACCGTGTTTAGCCCCTACCTAACTTCCTATATGTTGCCTGCAAAAGATTTGTTATATCTCCACTCGTTTTGAAATTGTATGGCGCGTAACAGCTTTTTGATAATACATATTCCTTTTCTGTATTTATATCTTTTTAAAGATAACTATAGTCTAATTAATTTCTTGAATTCACAGACCTAACTAATAAGTGTCTGAACGGTTAATGTTCACTATCTGCACATCGTGCGATGACTAGTTATGCGACCAAGGTAAATGAAGTTTTTATGATTTAACCATTACTTCTTAGCCATTTACTGAAAAGGGAGTATACAGCTCGGCGGCGGGGGGGGGGGGTCTGGGGGGCACAGCCCCGCAGTCTTTAAAAAATAAATTTACTTTCCTTCGTCGCATAATCAGTCATCGCTCGATGTGCAGATAGTGAACATTTACCGTCTGAACTAATGACCAGTTTCCAAAATGTTTGGCGATGTTCGATATGTCCGACTTGCCTTATTTTAATTATTCAAATTATAATTTATATATTTATAAGAATTATGATATTTCAAATGTTTATATATTGTTGACTTTATATAATGTTTATATTTGTATACAAGAAATACAAATATTATTAAATTTATAATTATTGAAGTAGTCATTAATTAAATGATTCTTACAATGAGCGCTCTAATGTTTTAATTTTTATTCTTGAAAAAATATTAGTTAAAGAAAAATTAATTTTTACTTTTAGAGGGCATTTTTAAAAATAAAAACGTTGTTTAAAAAAAAGTGTTTTTTTTTAATTAAGTTTCCTTTTTTTTATTATTATTTTTAATATTAGTTTTGTAGCGCGAATGCAAGAATGAAAACTTTTTGCGCGCTCGTTACATTATAAAAATATTGGGAGAGCCCAATAAAAATAAATAAATAAATAAATGAAAGAAAGCAAGAAGGTTGAGGAAGATGTGGAATATATTTGCCTATTTTATGTGGCAAGGAAACTCGCAAGGAAAACACCTTGAGATTCGGGAGAATTCCAATTGATCAACCTCATCTATTGAGTTACGTAATTTCGTTATTAACAGAAGCGGATATAATAAAAATCCCTCCAACTCCCCTCGAATACAAAGCTCCTGAATATTTTGCTGGAAAAAATCAATCTTGAGTCGAATATCATTTGGTGATGATGCTTTAAAGTTATAATTACTCCCTTAATTTCAACGAAAAACAACAATTAAGGTCTGAAATCGCAATCTTCCAAAATCTCGGTTGGGCCAAGCGAAGTGCCAAGAAGAGCCGCGCGCCTTTTAAGGGCGGCGCATGCGTCGACCTTTAATAATTAAAAAGAATTTAAAATCATGATTAAAAAAAATGAGAATATATTTTTACTGGTAAACATTCGAATTCTTCAAATTCTAATTTTAAGACAGTTTATGTAATCGAAAACGCATGTTAAAAAGTTCTGAAAAATATAGAGTCTTATTTTTCGGAATTTAAGACCGAATAGCGCTGTTAATAGGATAGATACTTGGCAAGCACTTGTTAAAAAATTGATTGAAAATGTTCAATCCAAGTTGTAATACGAAACGGAGTGTTGGCTTAGTCTGCCGCCAGAGTTCACAGCTGATGGTTGATCATCTGAATCCGAAGTGGGGAAGATCATCGCCAGCATGAACTTCAGACCGTCGAGGTTTACACTCGAAAAGATTATGAATTCACGCTCGCAACGAATACTCTGCCCAGGATGGAGATTAAGGTAACATTTTCTCTCCTTTCTTATCCTCATTTTCATCGAGGGAGCAGTGAGTTTTATTTGAAATTGACGATAGCATTCAATGAGGAAGTTTTTCCCCCCACTAAAAATGTGTTAAAACCCCTGTATAATATTTATTATTCCTCTGTTATTTCAGGAAAAAGAATTAACTTTATCGTTATACGATGATGATTCCAAGCCGCGGAGAAAGAAAAACTTTGATTTAATGCAATTTTAGAGATATTATTTCCGTCAAATATATTGAGGTTAGTGTTCTTTCTCTTATAATGTGACTTGACCAAGCCCAATAAATGCGTTTACTTCAAAGCCATGCAACTTATTTGCTGGAGAAAGGAACCCAATCGCTCGTTTTTTTTAGTTTTTTTTTGTGAAATAAGTTTTTAATGATTGTTTATATTTTTAGCATGTTGCATCTTCCTGATTTTACTTATTTATCTATTTGTAAAATGATCCAATTTCAACTGAGACAGACTTTCTTCCACCCCTTTACTAAGGTTGTCATTTGAACACAATTCAAAAATACAGATTCACGAGTGCTTTCAACTTGGCTGAAGAGTTTATCATTCAGTGATGACCTGATAAAAATAGTGATTAGTGACCTCCTCGGATTGACATTTCTTACATTAAAACAGCTTTTTTTTTTTTTATTTTCATTTTAATGCGATTTCTTTACAACCTAAAGAAAAAGAGAGGGAGAGGGAGAGAAACGCTTTTGGCGATTGCCATTCATTCCTTATACATAAGAAATCAGTGTTAAATTATGTATATCTAACAAGAACAAATTACCTAAGCGATTGCGTTATCTAAAACCTTATACAACGTTAATACCAACTGATCAAAATTTGACATTTTCTGAGATACATTCATAAGCATTCCAAAAAATAAGAAAAAGTTTTCAAAAACATCATTTAATTTTCGAGATATTTTAAATTATATAACTAACCACCCTGTCAATTTTTTTTTTTTTTTTATACATAATAATTACTTTGCTCACCATCACTCCCAGAATTATAGACAAAATTAATTGTGCTTGTTCTCTTGGCAGTCGTTTTTTTTGTTAATGTTCCTCCTTGAATTTCCCATTCAAGCAATAATCAAAGACCAAAACTTGTGACATTTCCACTCGACGCTTGTTCGTCAGTTGCTGTATATGTTTGTGATTATCATATTGTAAAATATTTCATAGCAGAATAAAAAACAAAGATAACAAACAGATATTGATTTTGTTTTATTTTATTTTATTATTTATAAGGCATTTGAAAAAATTCCTGTGGGGAAAGGACTTCTTCAGATATTTAGTTGTATAATTAAAAAAAAAAAAAATCTCTTTGTATGTTATCTCAGTTGTGATTCTGCTGTTTGATATATAACATTGTTAGTAATAACCAGTAGTTGACAAAGAGCTACCTACATCTACTCAACAACAGTCAACATAGTTACACAATCAATTACATGTTCTTAATTGCTGAAAAATTTGATAATTTTGTTGAAAATCTGAGAAATTACTAAAATTTGATTTTTGCAAATATGAACAATGGAAAATTATAAATATATACTTTATTCATTGAAAGTATAAGGCATTGTGGATTGGTGGCTTCAAGAAACACATTTCAAGTTTTTGATCAACCGCTTTTAGACATTGAGTGTGTTATTTTCATCCTTCATTTTAAACAGTTAAGAAGGGCAAACTGAAAAACAATAAATAAATAAAACTATAAGACATCATTCTTTGACCCAATGTTGAATTTGCCCTTCATATCCACAACACATATGAAGCCATCTGAAGAATTGCATGTCGAAAAGCTTAGAGTTGAAGGAATAAGAAAGCAAATTTCAGTTTTCGAACAAAACAATCCTATTTTCTAAATACCTGCTAGAAATTATAAATTTTTAATCATACATTAGATGATCTAATTTTAAAAATTGATTTTGTACACTTTATCACGATATATCGCAGCATTGCTGCCTGCTTCAGTCACTATTTAAGTATAAAAAATATTCATTAGCTACATATAAGCACAAATTTAGCTTATTTTAATTCAATAATACATTTAGGAGTGAAAACCTTTTTTTTGCAAAGAAAAGACATTTTGTTGAAATAACTTTCTACTATAACGCTTTTTTTACACCTTATTAAAAACTGATTTCAGGATTTCTTGGATGAACAAAGTGCCTTGAAATAACAGCACATTGTGGTTAACGTGTAACTTTTTGCCATTATTTTATCTACAACAATTTTTATGCTTTGGAATATTTTCTGAAAAAATTATTTCATGGCAAAATTGTGATTTGAAGTTAGGTTTAGAAAAGCCAATGTTACTGGATTGAATTTTTATGTCAGGACTTCTCTAAAGATGATAATGGCATAATCATTGGTTTTGCATGAAAAATTAATAATTATCTTCATGCGTAAAGAATGAGAATTTTTCAAAATCATTCGGTCATAAATAATGGTTTGAGACTTGAGAAATTTTTCAGAAGAAATAAAAAAACTTTTTGATGTCACTTGATGTTTAGTAGCTCTTTCAATCATTTACATACTAGTACACTATCTAAGGTATATGATATTTTATTTCATATTTTTAAATGTTTTACCAGTTAAAATTTAAGACATGAGCTTTAACAATTACCCATAATCTAGACAATTAAAGAAAGTGAGCATGCCCAATTAAGAAACAAGAGTCTTAATTAAAAAAAAAAAAAAAAGTCTTCTAATTCAAGATAAAGCTGATCAAGTAAGGGAAAAATGTTAAAAAGGAAAATGACTGTGGCATAAGAATTTTAAAAATTCAGTTTTGTTTTCTATTTTGTTTTTAGAATTTTTAAAGAAAAATATTTAAGCGTTCTCATTTTTATACTTTACTATTTCAGTAATGAAGAATGCTATATTTAACTTGCTCTGCCCATTTTCTTTATTGAAGAGGGTGTAAACATTTGTCAGGATGAATAAAGTGTATGATTCATTCCGTTTAATTTTTTTTTCATCCCTTCGCTACTTTTGTTTTTCCAGCATTAAAAAAAAAAATTGGGGGAGGATGGAAAAATTGCATTTCAAATTGATATATTACTTTGGGAATTTATAAATTAGTTGTTTAAGGCTTTATCTGTTAAATACCATATACATTTTAAACTTTCATGTTCATTTGTTTGAATTTAAATTAGTAATTTAAAACTTTAACACATGACTCCATTCTTAAACACTTTGGCCTGGGATTGTGAATTAAATCCGATGACACATGTTGGTAGAAACTCTGCAAATGTAGAAATTTTTTTTATAGAAATAGCTGCTTTAGGTTTTAAAGTTTTTATATCATTACTAAAAAAAGATGAATCATTTTCGTTTCTTTTTTGGTAATTTGATGACTGAGGGGACTGTTATCAGGTTGACTGAAATTGCTTGGTTGGCTTAAAAATTTTTTTATTTTTATTCCTTAATTTTTATTTAAAAATTTATTTTATACCCTAAGGGTAGTTTGGAGGAAAGGGTCAGACTCCTCGACAGGGTGAAAAACTTGGTCCCTGCCAGCTCCTAATGCTTGACCCATCATTTTTAACTCTTTGAGGCTTTCTTAACACTTGCGTGTAATTGCACTGTAGCTATTATAATTTTGTGAATCAAAATACTTTAAAAGAAAATTGATGCTGATTAGCCTTACGTGGATTCCTCT
Organism: Rhysida immarginata; assembly: GCA_023313115.1. Classification (NCBI taxonomy): domain Eukaryota; kingdom Metazoa; phylum Arthropoda; class Chilopoda; order Scolopendromorpha; family Scolopendridae; genus Rhysida; species Rhysida immarginata. Next base: position 97,998 of record JAHWFO010084474.1, read on the forward strand.
TTGGATTTATGGTAGTTGTATATAGTTCCGAGTTTGAAATGGCTTTGAAGTGAATGATTGCAAAATCACTCTTACTTTTTTTTTTTCTTTTTAAATGGAGAATAACAAAGTAATTTGAAAAGAATTATTTTCAATTAAAAGTTAAATATAACTGAATGTCATTTGTTATTGAAGAGAAATGGATTTTGTGTCAACCAATATAAATAATTTTAAATAAAAAATAAAAAGGAAGCTTTTTTTTTTAATGGAATACATTTATTTACTGTTAGAATGATGAAAATCAATGACCTGATTGCTTAGTTTTTAAATTTTTCCTCACAATTTTCCTCTTCTGATACTTCACTTGTCCCTCCAAGTTTAAAAAAAATGAATAAAAAGCTTTTCTGGCTTGACAACATGATAACTTACAGGGAAACTGTTGTCATATTCCTAGCAACAAAGCCCAACATTGCTGTATTAAGAGATTAATATTTATTACAGTGAAATCTTTCCTTACACCTTATATAAAGGAGCAAGTTGATAATTGAAAGTAAATCTATATAGTTTTAAATAACTTTTTAAAAATCCAACCTTAACATTGTGTTATTTAACAAGAGTAAATATGAAAACAATTTTTGTTGCATAATAATAATTCTTTGCACTTATTTTGCTGTATTGCTCAGCCTTTATCACAAATTAATATAATTGTCAATCCTTATAAAAGGTAACATTTCTATTATAATTGGAGTTAAAATATCGGTGTGTTTCAGGAAATTAAATTAATATTTCTGTTTATTATTTGATGCTTTATTTTATCTCTCATTTCTATTTAAAGCAATATAATACTCTACATGAAAATGAAATCGATTTATACCAATATTTCATAAATGTTTTCTAAAAAATTTTAACTGATGAAATTGATTCAGAGTATTTCAGAAAATTTTCTGAATTTTTATACTTTTCACTTTTGATTATTCTTGATACTAATTTTTGTTAAAGTGATTCTGGGAAAAGAATTCTGAATAAATATTAAGTTTTGAACGAGTTTAGGCAGTCTGCATGCAAATTGAGAGGCTCCATCTAAATTTTTTTAGTTTCCAAGATCATCAACATCCTGAATTGGAAATTCTTTTAAAAGATCACTGGCTGTCACCTTATGCAACAAGTGGTGCTCACTGTGTAATTAAATAACAAAATTGAAGATCAGTTGTCAGCATGCCTACTCTTCCCTTCAAAAGAGATTGCAAGCGGTGAAATCCAATATACATGTATAAAAATTAAAATTTTTGAAAATCTGTCAACATTTTTTAAACTTGATAATCTCCATGCGAAATGGTATTGTACAGCAAGTTGATGTAGTTAAAGAAAACTGTGTACTAAATAAACAATACAGTTACTATCTTTATTACATACTCATTTCAATATGGTAATATCAACACAGGCTTAAGCTACAAATAATCAAAATTTGATTATTTGTAGCCGTTTAATCCATGATAAAAATGCAGTAAAAGTAGTTATTGTATTACTTACTTAGTCCACTGTTTTTCTTTTATACTTTTATATCTAACTTTTTTAAAGTTAGACTCAAATGAAAACTATAAAATTAATAGTTTATTTCAGTTTCAATGCTGTAGAAAATGTTTGTTGTACTTCATATTCATTCCCCATCTTCAAATACAGAATGATTTTAGCAGTATGCGAGTGGTTAGTACATGTACATGGAAATGGCTTACATAGTGGTATCATGCCCAAAACTAGTTTAATACATATCTCATTAACTGAATAATTGTTAATACTATTATTTTATACAGTCTGCTTAACTAGAAATCAATGGCAGTTAATGGAAATAAACCACAGTAACAATGTAAATCTTGAATATAAATGCACTTGCTGTATAATTTTCTGCTATCCAGTCATAAAGGATTGTGGTGTGGTGAAGTGATTTTAGATTCATACATCACTTCGTCAGCAGTCCTTCCTAAGAAGGGTGCCAACTTAAATTAAATAAGGGTTGGGACGAAAATGATATGCATAAAGTAGGTTTATTTACAATAATAAGCAAGATAAATACAATAATGCAAATAAAACAAGAAGCAACCTAAAGTCGTGTATCATAAAGCCTTCAAGGGTTTGGTCAGTGCAAGGGGATACCAAAGCCAACACACCGGATCCTACACCAGCGGGCTACCATAAAAACCCGAACCATAACTGGGCTAATCCACCTCTACAACTAGACCGCACACCCACTAGGCAACCAAACACAAGTACCCAGCATGCACACTACAAGAAACACCGAATCTTTCCCAAAACAGGATAATAGTTTACTTACCCACTGTGCTAAGAATACACTCACACATAAATGCCTCACAAAGTCATCAATAAATAACAGCAATTCAATTGCATCTTAAGGCAAGATCAAAATAGTGCAAAATAAATGAAGAAGCAAACTAGCACATAACTAAGCAAAATTCTCCCAATTACTATACACACAAGTAAAGTCAAACCTAAACTAGGGACTTAACAATCTCATCGTGCAAACTGGTCACAAACATGAAACTTCCATGTAACATATAGACGCAAGGGGATGGTCGCTGCAGTGGGAAACCAAAGCCAACTTACCGGATCCTACACCGGTGGGCTGCCACAGAACCCGAAAACCAGTCCGAACCATAACTGGACTAGCCATCCACAAGCGGGTCAACACAGCCACTGCCAATGAACCACAAGACCAAAGCCCCTACACAACACCAGTACCAAGAATGCACTGAAATCCAAAACCCCAAACAATCCCATAATAAGATGGCTGCTTAGCTACCCTATGCATCAGTATTGCTATCACACTAAAAGGCTTAATAACAGTCCGATCAATATTTAAAATCTAACTTCCACAGTTAAATAACACATCAATTCGATAATGACATCTCACAATCCAAGTTAGCTAATCAATGCACAGCTTAACAATCTTAAAGATATACAAGGCATCAAAATCAGCTACAACAGTAATCTTTTTACATTAATAAACTTGACTTCCTTCAGTCAGTTCCCAAATGAGATACAATAATGCAAACCCTCCAAAAACAAAGTTAGCTATTCTACAATCAATAAAATTCATAATCCATAAAATCAATAATCTTAAAGTTTTATAATTTTCTATCAAACAGATAATGTGTATAACCCTTCCAACAATCTCTATCAAACAAAGTTATAAACTTAAAGGCCCAAAGGCAATAAACTCCCCTTAAATCTAATTCCACAAATAAAATTTAATAAACAAATAAATAACTTAAACTTCAAACTACAATTCGTCACAACAAAAAAATAAAGACCCAGTTAAGGCATTAATTCCGTCGGACTAATAAACTAGACAACTTTGTTAAAGTTCCCCCAATAGGAATACAATGAGGTAAAAGGTTAACAGTTCCACCCTTTGCTATATATATATTGAATGCAATCAATAACTAACTTAATAATTCTTAACCCTATTTAGCATCTCTATAATCAAAGATCACAATCATAATAATTCCGCTAATAACAGATATAAAGCTCCGCTAAATCCATTCCCACTGCATTAAGAAAATCCACAACCCAAATACAAAGGTCTATTCTAAAATTCCATTTAAGTATTTTCAAAGCACTGAATATTGATAATCTTGAATATTCTACAATAAGACAAATATGGCTAATCCAGAGAACTAAAATTTAAACTGATCAGTACAAAATTATTACCACATGATTTCGCTTTCCGTACAAGAGAAGGTTAGGCCTAACCACCGTTTACATCGCAACAGGAACCCAGTCCGGGCGGAACACAAATGTTCCCGGGCTAAAGTCATCTGTTTTGGGCATCGTCTTCTAGGGCTTCCATCTCGTCTTAAGTCTTCTAAGTATCATCTGAAAATCGGGAATGATCATGAACCCAGCCTCCGACCCCCTTTTATTTGCAAGGCCAGCGTCGGGCTGCCCTGTAGTGGTAGCGTGGGTGAAACTCCTACTCTACTTCCGCCTTTCAAGCAGGCCACTTCTAGGCTTAGACACAAAGTGACGTCATCGCCAGCACGCTAGATTCGAAGCGTGGGCGATGTTCTAAACAGATAAACTATTACAAACTTTACAAAAAAGCTAAAACCTCCTCTAACCTTGGAGGCACATAATTATAATAATGTATTACAATAATATGTTTACAAATTAATATAATAATTGAGGTTCAAATGATTTCCAACATTTTCTTAGGGTTAAGTGATACAAAAGCTAAAAAAAACTCTCCCACCTAGGGGTTTTTATCCAGGACAACAAAACTAAGGTCTATGTCTGGTCATGGAGTTTTCGTCCTAACAAAGACTAGGGAAAATTATAATGAATACAGAGATCGACACTCGCAAGTGTGATGTAGCCCTTTTATATGGGAGGACTACTGTAACCCAATACATAAAATGATTATTAAAACAAACTATAAAGTGACTGTCACAGTGGCATGTTAATCAAGGATGTTAAAGACATAGTTTCTGAATTTGCGAAATTAGTCGTTCCGTTGCCAATGTTTTCGAACTTTTTGATTTTGACTTCAGATTTGGGCAGAGCATAAAAAAAAAAAAAAGATAGCCATACATGTCCTATCTATTTGGGAACGTGGCCAAAATGGCAGTTAAATTTAACATTTTGATCCTTCGAGCCAGGTTACAGAAACAAACTGCTTAACTTTCACCCAGGGGCATATGGTAGATTTTCTCAGTATGATGCAAGTCTTCGAAAATGCCGCCGCTTATGAGGGGCTAGAATAAGTTCTCATTGTTTTCTCGTGAAGATGAATGCTTTATTCACAACAATAAGTAAAGAACAAGTCATTGAAAGTATTGTCCATCACCAGCCAATACTTTCTCCCATCTTTTTGGCAGCATATGAATATCATGTTGAAAGAACGACTCATCTTTTGATGTTGTCCACGAATCGACAATTTTTTTGGCATCTTCATATGAATGGAAGTGCTGCTCAGCCAGGCCATGCATCATCGAGCGAAACAGGTGGTAGGAATGTCCATTGAAAACAGCGGGTGGGGTAGGACTTCCTATTTTGGCGTTTTCAGGTAGGTTTTGACTGGTTTTGCAACATGTGGCCGAGCGTTGCCATGCTGCAAAATGATTGTCGTGTCTTTCCTCTTATTGCAGCAGTGTTTCCTTCAATGCTCTGCTCAAATGCATAAATTGTAGTCGATAGCGATCTCTCATGATGGTTTCATTTGGTTTGAGAAGCTCATATCTTATTGATAGACTACACTCAGCTGATACCACCAGATACAGAGCTTGGAACCATGGATATTCGGCTTTGCTGTCGATGTTGATGCATGGCCGGGCATACCCCATGATTTTCTATGCTTCGGATCATCGTAGTGTATCCACTTTTCATTGCCAGTCACAGGAAAAGTAATGCGGTAGAATTCCCCGCAAATGCACCTTCGTTGGCACGAATGTTGACATGTTTCCCGCTGTGAAAACTTGCGTTGTTTTCACTTTGTCGGAAGAACACATACTGCCATTTTGAGCCTAATGGTGGAGCTGCACGATGACATTGGCTGTAGTATTGCCCAATGCAAAAAGGCTAAGATAACACCATCTGTCGGGAAACAGCAAAAAAACTTATTCAAGCTCCTGGTACATTCTATTAAAGTGTGAATTCACAGAAAAAGGCTGAAGTTTTTTTTCGCCCTTATTGCTTGCATTAAATTTAGGCTTAATTACTCAAACAAGTTCACCACGATATGTTCTTTTTACAACAAATAATAACTGGAAACAATAAACTAACAACCTCTACTTTGGTAAGGTTTTAAAGACAAATTTGTCATTGGTAATTATAGAAACCAATATGTGATTGGCTCATATTGACCCGACTTGAGTAATAGTGTCTCAAACCTTTCGAGTCAAAATTGTACATGGTAGAAACTATGAACAGAGTCTTTTGAGATCGAGAACAATGGTCAGAAATGCATATTTCAGTCACTACATGATCTTGAATGAGTAATGTATATAGGAAGTGGCTGCAACGTGACTGTGTACCTGTTCACTTCGATGCTTGTCATGAGCACTTAGACCACAGATTCCCTCATCGTTGGATTGAAAAGGGAAGTCCTTTCCCATAGTAGTGCAATCACCTGATCTCACTCCTCTGGATTATTTCATGTGGGAGCATATCAAATCGTTGGTGTATGAAACTCCAGTAGAATCGGGAAAGCATCAACTGGACGGGTGCAACTAGATGCTACTCAGATGGACGATAGTCAAGTGGGAGATGGTAAAACTGGACAATAACCAAGTGGATGACAAAAATTAAAAAAACTAACAAAAAAAAAAACAACTTTGCCATTTGGAGACAGAAATTTGGGGGGGGGGGTTAAACTCAAAATATTACAAAATTAATTTTATTATAACTTTAATTATTATTTTATCTATACATAAAATAAAACTGTAGAACCGTCATGTCTGTACTTTGAAAATATTTGCCTAAATCTGATTGCGGGTGATGTAGGAAATGTAACAGAATACAATAAGATCATTTTTAAAAACTGTCTGTTTGAACACGCTAATCTCCAAAACTACTGGACGAATTTTCATGGGGTTTTCAAAGGTAACTTGAGCGTAGCTTGGGGAACATACAGGCTGTATTTCATCAAAATCGGCTCACGAAAAAAAAATATCTTAAAGCTTTTGGAGTATTCTCAGCTTAGTACAGTTCGTAGAAAAGTCAAACAATGGCGCTTCATTAGTTGATTTTTAAAAGGCGTTCGCAGATGTTTTCGGATGTTTACCGATCATCACGGCTTAGTATGCCAAGAAACCTATAGATGGTGTGGTTATTAAAAGCAGCTTACAAAGTATTTTTGGGTTTAAAAGGATTTTCATACAAATCTACATCTCCAATTTTACCCCCTTAGGGGATGAATTTCGTAAAATCTTTACATTATAAAATAGAACTACAGAGCAAATTTCATATTAGCTTCATCGATTTCGTTCGGGCGATAATGAATCGGTCAATCAGTTAGGACATGTTATTTTATATTTATAGACAAGATTTTATGTATGTGCATTGTGCAATAATTAGTTTCAAATTCAGTTCATATTGTTGCAAAGCTTGCACATTCAAATTGTTTCGTGTGATTAACCCACATGTTCTCCTTTGTTTACAGTTTTTGATTGATTGATGAGATATGTATGTGTTGTAAAGATTTAAATATAACTGTCGCTCAGACTACAATGGTCAGGTGACTTTTCAGTTCAGGTGTGTTTCAAGCCAGTGCCAACAATGCTTAAACGTGCAACAACAATGCAAAACGGTTTCTATGACGAACTCCCATGTTTTCCTTTATTTATAGTTTCATTTAGCAATAGCAAAACATTGCTGGGTCTGCTAGTTATTACATATTATGAACTAATACAACATTATGAAGTTTATTCTTGTTTTTGAATTGTTTGAATTGCAAGTTTTGAAATACAGGGTGATTACAAAAGAACTTCACACTTTTAAAAATTTATTACATCAAAGCTATTCAGAGTATAGACACACCACATACGGATTCTTGAAGAAAAACTCTTAAAGTTTATTGTGACACAGTTAAAGATGTTCAATATGCCCCCCTGTCGTGACACGGCATACATCAATGCGGTAGTCGAATTCGTCCCAAACTCGCATTAACATGTCTCCATCAATCCCACGTATCGCTGCTGTAATGCGTTCTTTCAGCTCGTCTAGGTCACGGGGAAGGGGTAGGGTGAAGGCCTTGTCCTTTACACACCCCCATAAAAAGAAATCACAAGGTGTGAGGTCGGGGCTCCGCAGTGGCCACTTTGCAAGTTCCAGGTTATTGTTTGCTTGACCAATCCACCGCTGATAATATCCATATATTATTACTGATAATATTAGTAATTGGGGAAACCTGTTGTTCACAATAAGTAAACAAATAAAATAAATAAATAAATAAATAAATAAATAAATAAATAAATAAATAAATAAATAAATAAATGACATATCTTATGAAATGACGGATCCCATAAGATATTCCATACCAATATTCAATTATATTTCATCTATCATTAAACAGTCCTTTTCTAAGGATTCTTTCATCATCTTCGTCATATCTTTTATGCTTTGCTCAATGTTGATAACACCAATCATATTCTGCATCATAACTTCTCAGAATTCTTTGTAATCAGTCTATAAAAAGCCACAAGTTTGGATGTCCTATAGTAAAGCCTAATTGTATTGTTCAGTCAGGGCCGTACCTTAGGGGGGGGACTGTAGCAACCATGTCAACTAAATCTGTTACATGGGGGG
>JAHWFO010084474.1:107978-151398 GCA_023313115.1 Rhysida immarginata
AAAAAGTGGAGTCGCGTTATAGTAGAATAAATACGGTAGTCCAGAAGTTGTTTCATGACTGCCACCTCTTCTGGTCCCTGGTCCACTTCTATATGGAAGGCAATTCAACAGTGTGCAAAAGGTTGAGTAACATATTGTGCAAAGATTGCAATATATCTGACAGATAAGCAAAATATCGTGCGTTAAGTATTGAGGGCCTGTGTGATGTATTATTTGTCCATTTCTGATCAAGCGTAGTGTGAGGTTGTTTGCCATTCAACAGTAATTTATATTCAGAGATACCTGGTTCCTCTCTTGTCAGCATTGATTAGTTTAGTTTAGTCTTTAAATATTATCATTTGACTGTTCCTTGTTTATTGCCATTAAGAAAAGCCAGCCTTTTTTGTTTGGTGACTTGTCAATATGTGCAGTCATGCAATATTTGAGATTTGCAATTTTATGTCATCAGTTTGCAAGACATGTTTTGAAAGATTAAACAATTTTGTCTCTAAAAAAATTTAATGTATAATTTGGAACAAATTGAATTATGGTTTACTAAAAAGTAAATTTGTATCTAAAATGTAAGAATATTTACTAAATTTACTTTTTTGACACTTATAACCATTAATAAATTTATATCTTTCTTAATTGAAGTTTTAATATTTTAACTGTGTGATTCACTATAGTTACTTGTACTGATAAGTGTCAGTTGTAATCTTAATATGAAGATTAGAGATAAGTTTGATATTATCATTACTCACTTATAATTTTATGATAAAGTTTAAAACCAAAAAAAAAATCTTTTCTTCAAATTTTGAAAAGAAGCTAGAGGCAAGTTGGTTAATTGATTACATTGTTTATTTTTGTTTTAATATTTATTTTGTACAAAATTGTCTTTCCTTTTTCAGTTTTATGTTGCTTTCCTATGTTTATAATATATTAATTAATACTATGAAAGAACATTCTTGATTCCTCCTCTTTCTGTTCAATTTGCTATTTTTTTCACGTATTGGCCTCATTCATTACAGGCTGCAGAGATAGTGTTGGTTTCTAGAGTTAAAACTGGAAATGTATCGAATTACTTCATTCAATACATGTTGAATAAATAATTTGAAGGTTATTACTTCATTATAGCAATGCTGATTAGTTTTATAACTTTAATAAATGTCCGAATGAATTATGTTAACAATTACCTGATTTATGTAATCTAATTTATAATAACTATCATTTCCGTTGTGGTGACCATATTTCTTCCAACATCTTGATGTAGAGTGAACTCCAGAGATGGAGAATCACAAATATGATGACTTTTTAACATGCGAATTTCATAATTTATGACTGGTTAATTATAAAGTAGCGAAAGAATAAAGCACTTATTGGTTTCACAATGTCCATCTGTCTTTCCGTCTGTCTTATTCATATTTTCTACATTTTTTCACGTAGAAAGTTCGAATGTAGCTTACCATGAACATGTCCTCCTCCTCCTCTAAATAATTTGGTTTTGATTGGTCCACTGGGGTCAGAATTAGAAGGACCAAAAAGTCTATTGTAGTATTTAATTATGTAAAGAATTGAAATTTGGTTTGCAGATTCCTCTAGGCAAGATCTATAGCAACTATGATGATTAGTAAGATTACTATGAAGTTTGGGCCAAATTGTTCCAGCAGGGTTGGAGTTGTGGGGGTGACAGTCACTAGTCTTTAAAACTATATCAACATATGTCATGTGATATATCATTCAATCGGGAAAGATGAGAAACGAAATAAGATAGAGCTCCTGTATATACTATGTTTGAGAAAATCAATTTGAGATAAACCTACAGGGTGGGCCAAAAAAAACTCTCTACTGAAAATTTCTAGTCCAATGGAAACAGTCCACAAAGGGGCGAGTGATTCTAGAAGGAAGAATGCTACCATTAATTAAGGCAGGTGTTAATGTTAAATGGAATGAGTCGATTTCTAGACGAAGGGTACTGAGAGTTCTGGCAAGAAGAGATTAGTCAATAGATATTCAATAAAAGAAACAATGATCTAAAAAGTGTACAATTTGTGTATTATTTAAGATCATGTTCACCTCTTCTAGACATTGTTCCATTTAACGTTAACGCTTGCCTTAATTAATGGTAGCGTTCTTCCTTCTAGAATTGCTCACCCTTTTGTGGACCGTTTTTGTTGGACTCAGAAATTTTCAGTGGCGAGGTTTGTTCCCCCACCCCCCACACCCGATATATATATATATATTTTTTGGGAGGTTAAGAAATGCAGATAAAGGGGTAGGAATAGATCAACTCAGGGCTTCCACTACTTTCCTATACCCTCCTCGGGGGGATTTTCTTGTGCTGAAGAATTAGAATATTTATTACACCGTGAAATCCATTTTGAGAAATGTGCAAGCTATTCATCATTAGCAAAATGAACTTGAATTCATGAAGAATTTAAATATGAAAATATGAATGGTAAATATATTGTATGGGTGAGGGAATTAGATAGTGTATAAGAATATTTGAGAGATGTATATTTGTACACATCCATTTACACAAGATTGTGAATTCTTGAATACAGTAGAGCCCCGATCACTCTTAGCATATGAATAATTTTATTCACACAATAGGCACCGTGAAGACACCCTAGTATCATTACAACAAAATGTAAGTATGAGGAAGATAAAAAAGCTTTACAATACTTTTTTTATTGGAGAAATGATTATCATAATCCTCACAGCCTGAAGAAGCCTGGGTATAAAAGGCGAAGCCTGTTGTTAATCATTTCTCCAATAAAAAGAATATATTGTAAAGCTTCTATCCTCTTCATTAATCGACATAATATAAGGACTTTTCACAACTTTCTAAGTAAGAACTATACGAGGAGATATCGGAAAGTAATGCATAACTTTTTTCAAGGAAAATTACAAAACATTCAGGTAACCAACTGAATGCAGCTGAAACTACATATGTTTATTTACTTTTCCACATAATCAACTTGACGATTTAGGCATTTATCTCATTGCTACACCAGTTTCAGAATACCCAACTCCTAGAACACACTGCAGATTGAAGTTCCTCATCAGTCTCAAACCTCTGACCACTCAGAAATCTTTTCATGGGATCAAAGGGGTGGTATTCCAGAACCATCCAACCAAAATGGAGCAGTTTTGCTTTGACGACATTGCCCATATGTGGGTGTGCGTCATCATGAAGTCGAACTTAGTTTCCTCTTTCTGGTCGCTTATCCCGAATAGACTGCAGTTTAATCAGTGTTTCAAAATAGCTAATGGTGTCGATGATTGATCCCTTGCATATCCCTAAAAACTATAAACATAATCTTCTGAGCTGAAGGAGAAATTTTGAATATTTTGCGAACCGGAGAATGGTGATGTTTCCACACAATACTTGCAGTTTTAGGCTCTGGTATGAAGTGAAAGACCCAGGACTCAGGTGTGACAATGCCATTCAGAAATGCATTTTCCTCTTGGTTGTACCGCTGCAGATGTTGCACATTGCACACCATTCCGGTGCTGGTCTGTTCTGGCGAAGACTTTTCGGAATCCAATTTGAACAAACTTGGTGGTATCCAAGTGTTGTTAATATCCTCAATATTCAAAGGAATCAAGCCAAAAACGGTGGACACAACTATACAAAGAAAAATAACTCTGAAAACACTATTCCACATAATAAATTTTAATGACTCAGATGTACATTTCGGAAACAAAGTTTCCATCAAACTCACTGATGATGGAAACTTTGTTTCCGAAATATACATCTGAGTCATTAAAATTTATTATGTGGAATAGTGTTTTTGGAGTTATTTTTCTTTGTATCCTCAATATTGGCTGGTATTGCCCCTGATGCAGGCCCCCCAGAACACTTTATTGGCAAGGCTAACTCTTCCTTCCCGAAACATTTCACATCAATTGCACACATTGGAATAGTCCAGAAGTTGGCACCATAAACTTCTACCATTTCTTCATGAATTTCAGCTGGTTTCTTACCTTTTGCAAAAAGAAACTCTATAACAGCGCATTTTCCACTAGAGGATGTGATAACTGCGGTCATTTGTAAAATGACTGATAGCACATAATGCACTTGTGCAGGAATAGTTCTTGTTATGAATGGACTATGCATGTATTCGGCCTTTTTTTTGACTATGTTAAAAAATAAATGGTGTTATTCTCTGATATTCCCTCATATAAGAGCAAAAATATATATATAGTCTTATATTGCAAAAAGATATTGGATGAAGATCAAGGCAATGTTTTATATAAAAATATACAAATATTACAAAGATATTATGGCCGTAGTGGTCAATGCAGGATGCTTTCTGCAGCGATTCTTCTGTCTTGAACTTCTGCCTCCCTGCAGAAGCTCTTTAAGGGGCTTGAACAAATGATAATCGTACCATGGCACACCAATTAAGGAAATTCTGGAGATCACAAAGCACATGTCCTTAGATAAAATCACAGCCCACATTGGTAGAAAGGACACCATTAAGTGCCACTGCGAGCCAGGTCTGGACTATAAGGGGTATGGGACAACTTTTTTCAACCCATTTCAGGCAAACGCTTCGAGCAAATTACCGTAAATCCTCTACTATAATGCAATTTCTTGTATAATGCGACTCCACTTTTTCGGCCCAAAAAACCCAGCAAAAATGCTATCCTCTTGTATTATGCGATCCCCATTTTTGACTCCTCGCGAGAAATAAAATGTGCAAAAATATACAGAAAAAAATCTTTATTTTTAAATAATCTGGATCTTAAAAATGTAGAAATGTAAAAATGCATTTAAGTGAACTTTCTTGTCTTTGTTCAAAATTGTATAAAGTTTAAATTCACCAAAATTCAATTCATTTTGGGACATTTGCCCCATTAAAACCATTGGAAGTTTATAGCCTTACATTGATAGGGAAAGCTTTCCCACTCACACATCAACTTTATATCAATTTTCTTAATAAAAAAAACAAGTAATCTCTATTCAGTTTAATATTTTCACTGCATAAGCCTTCTTGTAGGCTTTGGTTCGAGGCAGTTTGCAAGTACAGTATAACGATCTTTGGAAGAAGTTAGTTTCATGTTACGGTAGCTGTTGACGACGAGAAATTCGAATAAAAAGTGAATTAATTTATTGTATAATGAACTGGAAGTGTCAATGCAATGAAATTAATGTATAATACACGATAAATTCGTGTGAATATCATCAGCACAGAAGGGAACTTCGTCGAGGCAGTTTGGATTCTTATAGGCCTACATTTCTCACTCACACATCGACAATAAAAAATATAATAATAAAAAAAAAAAATAAATAAACAAACCCACAGAACAGAACATTTCTTAATGAAAAATCAAGTAAACTTTATTCAGTTTTAACATATTTCATAACTTGATTGCATAAGCTTTCTTGTAGGCTTTGATTCGAAGCAGTTTGGAAGTAAGCCTATTTGAAAGTAGCGATCTTTGGGAGAAGTTATTTTCGATGTTGGTGACAAGAAATTCAAATAAAAAGTGAAATAACTTATTGTATACTGAACTGGACACTGTATATGCTGTATAATTAAAATATATCACACTGTATATTCGTTGAGAATTTCATCAGGACAGTGGTTCGAAGCAGTTTGGAAGCAGAGACCATCAATATTGATGGCTCTATTTGGAAGTAGCAATCTTTGGGAGGAGTTATTTTCGATGTTGGCGACGAGAAATTCGAATAAAAAGTGAATTAATTTATTGTGTAATGAACTGGACACTGAATATGCAATGTAATTAATGTATAAAACACGAATTTTCCGTGTGAATGTGATCAGCACAGAAAGCAACTTCAACAAAAGCAACTGCCTCCACTGGGAGTTTGGAAGTTTATAGCCCTACATTGATAGGGAAAACTTTATCACTCGCACATCGACAAAAAAACACAGCAGTACATCAATTTTCTTAATAAAAAAAACAAGTAATCTTTATTCAGTTTAACATTTTTCATAACTTGACTGCATAAGCTTTCTTGTAGGCTTTAGTTCGAGGCAGTTTTGAAGTAGGCCTATTTGGAAGGAGTTATTTTTGTATTAAATGTTGGCGACGAGAAATTCAAATAAAAAATGAATTAATTCATTTTATAATGAACTGGACACTGTACAGTATATGCAATATAATTAATGTATATTATACGGTAATTTCATCAGGACAAAATCCCCTCCGGACAAAACCACCTCCGGCAGCAGTCGTCGTTGGAGGGCTGATATATATCCTCTTGTATAATATGACCCAGCAAATTTAGGTGCTTTTTTAGGCCAAAAAAATTCGCATTATAGTAGAGGATTTACGGTAGCTGTGTGAGGCCGGCATTGTCATGGAGAAGAATGACATTTCTGGGCAACATCCCGGGTCTTTTCTTGTGAATGAGATTGTGTACGGCACCCTGAAGCAATTTATAGTAATACTGGGTGTTAATTGTGATCCTTCATCAAAAATGGCTTGCTCCATGTGTGCAATTTTCACTCATGTGACTGTAGTCGGATGAACATGTCCTTGCATTACAATTTTCACCATCTCTCATTCTCCTCCAAATTGATTACACCAATTGAAAACTCTTGCTCGTCACATTGTTTCTTCCCTATACTGTGCTTTTGAAATCTTCTCAAAATTTCAGCATATTTAACATTCTCCTTCACAAGATATTTGATTATACAACAGTGTTCCACAGCGACAGAGACCGTGCTTGCTGCCATGTTTGCTGCAGCTGCTGTGCAATCATCAAATACATCAAAAAAGGATTATGTAACGTTCCCTGAAAAGTGTAAAATGTTAAGTAATTTTTAAATGTTAAGTTTAAGAAAGACTACTCTAGATGGTGATCAAATGCAAGATATTTAATTGTTTTTAAGGTTCCAATGTTAATAAATGCAAATTATGAATTCCTTTTTTGTGCAACAGTTATTCTGAGCAGATTTTAATTATTACTTATAAAGATCACACACGCATATGCACATTTATATAACAAATATGGTTCTGCTAAATCTTCTGTTAGGTTTGGACCCACATTTAAAAAATTTTTTACTGTGGATCCAGTCTCGGCCCATTCTGTAGATTAAAAGTGAAAGATCAGTATCATGGATGCAAATAGCTGAAAAACGATGAAAAATTAGAATAACTCATTCCAAAAAATTGGACAAAGGTAAATAAGAAAATTAAGGCTAAATGGTTTTACAACGGCATTTTGACACCATTTTTTATTCAGGCTAATAAAACTAATGACTCTAGGCTCTGTTTTCAGACTTTATTTCTTTCAACCCTTTTGCCAAATGGAGTAACTGAAATATTACTTTCTGATTGCAACGCATATCAGTTTTCAAGAATATTTTTAACATTTTTAATTTACATTATAGAAATCTTTGACATTTGATAGAATAGGGGTTTGGTTTTTTTTCCTTTTTAAAGAGTGAATTTAATTTTGGAAAAAAAATATAATTTGAAATTTGAAACTGTCTCGGGTTTCTTAAAAGGGAGGGAGGGGAAAGACTTATCTCTTCTTTCCATGAAAAGCCTGTTCATGAAAAAATTTTATTAATGCAATTTTTTGCTATAAACAAGAATGTGTACCATGTGTTGCATCACTTATTATTTAAATGTGACTTGTGTAAAGAATTTTGTGCAGGAAGTAGCAGTATTAATTTAAGCTCATTTAGGCATATGAATTTAAATTCATGGTATTTTATTACACACTTGAATTATTTTATATTCTGATGGGGGGGGGGGGGGGGAACTGCCCTGCAGTGAAAAATAAATAACCAATCTTAGAAATATGGTGCTAAGAAAACATAAAAAATGTACCGTAATTTTTGGGATATTACTCACCCCCTTCCCCACTTTGACCTTCTCTCCCGACCCTCCCCCCATCTTAAATATACTTACTTACTTACTTACTTTTCAAACCCGCTTATCCGTTAGGGTCGCGGGGGCAGCAGCCCTATGGAGGATCTCCAGCGATCGCGATCTTCCGCCATCAGGCGCATGTCCTCCCTGGTAATATCCAAGCGACTCGAACCCAGATTCTCCATGTAGTCTAGCCACCTGGTTCTAGGCCGACCCCTTGGTCTCTTACCCACCGGCTTGGAAAATAACAACTGCCTAGGAAGACTAGTTTGCGGCATCCGTATCACGTGGCCATACCAGCGCAACTGAGATCTCTCAATGCGGAGAAGTAGCGGCTCAACACCTAAAGATTCCCTTATTGTGCTGCTGTACACTCTATCTAGTAGGGTAACACCTGCCACACCTCTCAGGAATCTCATTTCGGCCGCTTGTACCCACAATCGCACTCTTTCGGTCATTACCCAAGCTTCATGACCATAGGTGAGAATGGGGACAAAGATAGATTTGAAGACTGAGAGCTTGGCTTTGTTACTCAGCTCTCGTTTCGTTACCACGGATCGCCACAGTTCACGTCTGACACAGCTTGCTGCACCGATCCGAGCATCCAATTCTTTCTCCTGCCGTCCATCACTCATGAATGCAATCCCGAGATACTTGAACTTCTCCACCTGTCTCAATGAGGCTCCCCTAACATGGAGAGCGCACTGAGCAGGCTGTCTTGAAAGAACCAGAACTTCGGTTTTAGCCACACTGATCTTCATCCCAGCTTCTTCACATTTGGCTGCAAAGCGGTCTAGTGCATGCTGAAGGTTCGTGCGAGAAGATCCAAGCAGGACAAGGTCGTCCGCAAAGAGCAACCTCTCCACCAGGCAGTCGCCCACACAAACACGCTCATCGCCTCGGCTGCCCCTGTCTATCCAGTCCATAAAGATAATGAACAAGATGGGCGACAGTACGCACCCTTGGCGGAGTCCAACACTGATTGATTTTTTTTTAACTTTTATTTTTTTTCTCCTGTGTATTATATCCCAAAAATTACGGTCAATACGAGGTCTGTTCAAAAAATACGTAGACTGACGTCATAAAACAAAATATACTTTATTCAGAAGTTACACATCTGGGTCCCCTTCAAAGTACTCTCCTCCCCGACGCACACACTTATCCCAACGGTGTTTCCACTTTTGGAAACAGTCCTGGAACGCTTCTTTTGTGATGTCCTTCAGCGCCTTCGTCGCATTTGCCTTTATATCAGGAATCGTCTCAAATCTCCTTCCTTTCAAAGGTCTTTTGAGTTTGGGAAACAAGAAGGAAGTCACAAGGAGCGAGGTCAGGTGAGTAGGGTGGGTGAGGAAGAACAGTGATCGAGTGCTTGGCCAAAAACTCTCGAGTTCTGAGGCCTGAATGGGCTGGAGCGTTGTCGTGATGAAACAACCAGTCACCACTCGTCCACATTTCTGGCCTTTTCCGCCAGATAGCATCCCGCAGACTTGATCCAACTGCTATCCCACACTCTTCAGCAAGCTCTCTGATGATCAGACGTCGATTTGCCCGAACCAGGGTGTTGATTTTGTCCACGTGTGCGTCGTCAGTTGACGTGGAAGGACGTCCAGGACGCTCATCGTCTGCAGTTGACTGACGACCATCTTTATAACGTGCATGCCACTTAAAACATGTCGCACGCTTCATAGTAACATCACCGTAAGCAGTCTTGAGCATATCAAAAGTTTCAGTGGCAGTTTTTCCGAGTTTAACACAAAATTTCACAGCAACTCTTTGCTCGTTCAAGTCACTCATTCTAAAAATCTGCCAAACGAAAATAACACACTTCACAAACAACCGCGTAGCTAATCAACCAATACTGATATTTGCAATCAAAAAACTGCCTTGTAATCAGCGGATCTGTCAGAAGATGGCGACACCAAGCGATTTTGATTGGGACCAACAGGGCCCGCGCAATTCAAACAGTCTACGTATTTTTTGAACAGACCTCGTAATGACATTTTAATAAATCATGCATATTAAACAGGCAAGTAGATTACGAATCTGATTTCTTATTACAACGAATTAACGACATCTTAAAATTAACTTCCCAATAATCTAATTTCAACAATTAGCTTTCTATCCTTAAACTTACTGAATTCAGTAGTCGCCGCTCAATATGGCTGCCTCAATTAACCGGTGGTTACTTTAAGCGAGCTATTTTAATGAGGCCACATTAATTCCAGATAGAGCTGGAGTGGCCATAAAAAACGACTGGCCATTTTAAAGATGGCTACATTAAGCGGCAATTTAAAGAATATCTGACAAAACCTTTTTAAGTGGAAGTATTAGATGTAATATAGTGCTCCTTCTATATAGCAGCAATGTCGGGACCAATCTACGTTACTATAATGAATTGCAGTTATGTATAGAGGGTATGAAAATTCAAACTCTCAGACATTTAAATGCCATTTTGCAATGTTCAAATGTTTATTAATAAACTGGCATCTATGATTTTGCATCATGTATAATCTATTAAATGCTTAAATCTTATTAAAGTCAAAAATTTGTTTATTTTGGAAAAAATGAATAAATAACACTTATTTCAATTTCACCATGCTTAAGCTGCCAATATCTGTTTTCACGTTTTTTGGTTTCGTCTTTTCCTAATTCTGTCATTGGAAATTAAAGTGTACACATCGACACAAAATTATGCTGATTATAATATACTCTGCATCAGTATATAACGAAATTAGTTAGCTAGTTTAAACCAACTTATAACTTTATCTAATTATTTATAAATAAATTGAATTCGGATGAGTTATCTCAGAAAATGTTAGAATTGGAAAGCTTCGGAGACAAAACCAACCGAGTAATGACTTTGAAATATACGAGATGGAGGTTTTTACAAGTTTACAAAATAACGTTTTCAGGGCAGCCTTTCCCTATCATCAGTTTTTTTAAATAATAAACACAATAAACAGTTTGAAATAATAATTATATACAGGGTGGGCCAAAAAAAAACTCTCCACTGAAAATTTCTAAGTCCCAGGACAATAGGTTTTGCAACAATAGGTATATTCAATAATAGGTTTATTCCATAGTAGGTTTATTCCAACAATAGGTGTGCTGTGGATGGGTAACAAATAACAGTTGAATAAACCTACTGTTGAATAAAACTATTTTGAATATACCTATTGTCCTGGGACTTAAAAATTTTCAGTGGTGAGTTTTTTTTTTGGCCCACCCTGTAAAAATAACTTCCTTCTTTCATTCAAGAAATCTGACAATTTGAAATATTTCATCCTCGAAAATGATGAAATATTGAACAATCTCTGGGTTTTTATGAATAATAACCTGTTTTGTTTTTGTAAAGTCATCATTCCACAATTTAATAACAATTTGGTAATTTTTCTGCAGCAAAATAATTTCTTGAAAGTTTTTCTGATGGATCTGTTAGACCACCATAAGTACTAAAAACAACTTACTGACTATGAAAATAACTAAAAGTTTCTATATAAAGATTAATAAAATGATCAAATAATGACTGTATTTTCAGGACTCGGGATATTATTTAAATCAAAATCATTTTGCATTGTAAATTACAGTAAGTTTTAAATACTGCTAAAATTTTTATGAAATATAATTGAGTTGATTACTTCATTTATTTACAGCTTTTTTCAATGAATAAAATCTAATTTTTGATCATTAAAATAATTTTTCATATCAATAAAATAGTTTCGTTAAAAAATAAAAAAGTATTCATATTTTGAATTATAATGAAACTATATATAATTTTATTTCTAAAATGAACAATGAGTATTACAAATAAGATAATAGATAATGATAAATTAAGGAAAAAATTACTGTTATAATTGAGCACTCACAGTAAGGAAAAAAGTGAGTGCTCAATTATAACAGTAAAACAGTAAATGTTTAATATAGTTGCCACTAGATGGTGCCAAATTATCATACGTGCTACGATCTTACATTTTTAAGATGTAAAACTACATTTTATTGATGTGAATGTTTATTTTTCAATATGAAACTTAAGTTTTTTTGAACAAAACTATATTGATATAAAAATTTATTTTAATAATAGAAAATTACATTTTATTCATCGAAAAAAGCTGTCAATTGTTGCCATTACAATGAAATATTAGAGAATATGTGGTTCAGCATGTCATTCACGTAAAATTTTTGTAAAACCTGCACCCTCGTATACCCCTACCTCCTCCCACGGATGTAAAAAAAAAAAAAAAGTGTATAATCCGTAAGGTATAATCACGAAAATACGATAAGATTCATCTCTTATTTATACACTCCCAGCAAAAAAAAAAAAATGCAATACTTGAAAAGAGAGTTCAATTTTAATGAAATTGCACAAGAGGATAGTGTAGGTGGCATAGAATTTATGATTTAAATTTCAGTACTATATGTGCACAGGATCCTGGTATAGGGTATCAAAAAGTCCCAAAGAACAATTTAATAAGCCATATACCCTCCATGAGAATGAATGCAGTCCTCTACTCTTGCATGAATACGGTCATACAGAGCTGGATATGATCCTGGGACACATTGTTCCAAGCATTCAAAACCTGTTTACGTAAGTGTTATGGCTTGTGTACTGCAACCATGGATGTACCATCACATGTCCCACACCTTGGATGCAAGTCTGGAGATTGTGCTGGCCAGGGAAGTTGAGCCACATGTCGGGGAGCTTGTAAGATATCACAGGCAGTGTGTGGATGTGCATTATCCCATTGGAACAGCACATTATCTTCCTGTTGCAAGAAAGGCAGGAGAACTGATCCAACAATCTCCTGACTGTATCGTTTGCTGTTCAAAGTTCCATTCACAAACGCCAAAGTTGAGCAGAAGTTGTAACTGATGGCTGTAAACGAATGCATTGTGGGAGACGTTGCTCTCCTGATCTTCGTCACACACGTTGACAACCATCACTGGTGTGCAGGCAGAATCTACTCCTCATCACTGAAGACAAAGACCTCCATTCAACTCGCTACTCAGCTCTTTCGGGACACTACTTCAGTCGCACAGAACTGTTTTCTTGTAGAAGTGGTAGTCAGGCTAGAGGGACACGTGACTGCAGTCCTGCATCAAGTAAACTGTTGCAAATGGTCCTTCTTTATGCACTTGGTGCTACTCTGGTCCTTATCTACCATGGTTGCTGTGCGGGTGTTCAGTGCTTCCCTTATAATCAGATGTCTTGGCGTGGATCACTAATGTATGGGCATCCAAAACCAGATCAACGTGTGTAAGTACCTTTTGTAGATCACTGTTGCCAACATCAATCCACCACAAAAACATTACATCCAATGTCGAATGCAATTTGCCGATTAGACCATCAAGCATCTCGGAAGTCCCACAATCCGAACTGTCAGTTGCTTCACAGGAGTACAATTGCGTGTGCAGGCAATGGCAGGTGTTGATAATATGCTAGTCAGGATCCTGTTAAAAATATCAGGCATACATCGTGTTGAAATTAAATCATATGTTGTATGCCACCCACACAATGATGCAATTTCAAAATTGACCCACCCATCGATGCATTGCATTTTTTTTTTGCCAGCAATGTATGAACAGGTGCATAACTGCCATTAGTACAGAGGTTGAGTCAAAAGTAGTAGCCAACTTGGGAGGGGGAGGGGGGTTAGAGTTTGACCAATTGTGGGCGAAGACCATTTTCCACAAGGGTATATCGCAGTTTATTAAGAGAAAAGAGTGGGAAGAAATATCAGTATGAGCTTGAATGCCATAGACGTTGTGCCACCTGCGTCAGCCAGTTTAAAAATATGGCAGAAAAATTGGCGATAAAAAAAAATTGGAAAAAGGGGACCAGTGCGCGAGCAGCAGCCGCCAAAATTTGCAGGGCAGAAGGTCAGGGTGTGACCAATGAACTGACAGCACGATGGTGGTTCTCCCGCTTTTCATCTGGAGACATGGGCCTGGAAGATGCGCCAAGGAGCGGAAGACCCAAAGAAGTGGATGACGCAGCCCTACGGAAAGTGGAAGCTAACCCAGACAGCACCACCCGTGACTAGCGGCGGACATCGGGACATCAAATCGAGTGTGGTACAACATCTGCACGCTGTGGGACAGGTCATGCACAACAACGGGTGAAGGTGTGTCGTCAACTGCTGGAAAAAATCGAGTTTCTGCCACATCCAGCATACAGCCCTGACCTCGCATCTTCCGACTACCATCTCTTCCGGTCCATGGCGCACTTCCTGCGTGGACGGTGCTTCGCCAATGTCAGTGAGATTGAAGACGCCGTGCATGACTTTTTCACCCAGAAACCAGAGGAATGGTTTCGCTAGGGCATCTGCCAACTGGCTGATTGTTGGATGAAGACCATCGAGCATGATGAACTCTACTTTGAAGATTAGCTATGAGTGGTTCCTGTCTGGTGCCCATTTAAAAGTTTGCGTGATGATCGGCCACTAGTTTTGACTCAACATCTGTATATCAGACACTTTGAATTAATGTTTACAAATTGCATGTGTAACAATGAAAAGCATTTTAATTATTTTGAATGAATGAAGAGACTGCAAGACAAACAGAAATTCACAAAAAGGTAAAAAAAATTAATAAATCTCTCATAAATACAGGGCAGGGGCGTAACTTTTATTTCCTTGACCTGTTTAAGTTTATTTGTTTTTCTTTGTTTCTACTAAAAAACTATTTTCCACTTTATTCCCCCCCCCCCCCCCCCCAAACCGCCCTTGCGAAATCCTGCAGGGTGCATCTATATATTTGTAGCGAACGTGGGGGGGGGGGGGGGCGATTCCTGGGATCAAAATAAGAAAGAATATCTCCTACAAAGCATTGTTACCGATTTACTTGTGACAGCAGGATGTACATTGGCGACATCACAGGAGATGCACAAAGCATCTGCCAGGAGCATCATTGCACATGTGGCAACATCTCCACATAGACTGATGAAGCTGCATGATTTTTGATATATGTAGCAAAATCAACAAGCTTCCTGTCGAACAGCTACACAGGCGTTATTGATATGCTCTTCCAGATCCCTGATGTCATTAACTAGAGTAGCGTACACAACACTTTTCATGTAACTCCACAAATAAAAGTCCAGTGGATTAAGATCAGGAGACCAGACAGGCCAATGCATTGGATCTCGATGCCCAATCCATCGTCGTGGGAAGGTATTCTTTAAAAAAACTCCTGTACACATCATGTCATTAATGTGAATGAAAAGAAGTGACATCTGTTCATAGGGATATTCTTTCTTGATCCCAGAAATCGCCCCACTGCAGAAAAATGCCAAGAGATGTAGCACTGAATGAATGAGTGCCAAATAACAGCCATGAATGCACAAGGAAGGGCTTTGGACATTTACCTGGAATAATTCTCAATTATTTATCAAATGGTTTCACGTATAATACAATGAAGAGGTCGGGCAGGCCACCGAAACTTAGTGATGATTGATGATTCAACAAATTAAAAAAATAATCATCTTTATGACAGGTAGCAAGTGAACCTGATATCAGTGTTTCAAAGGAGACAGTGGCCAGAATTATTAAAAAATCAAACTCCCATTTGCTACAGGAGATATTCTATTTGCTTACTAGGAGTTGCTAGACAAACTTTTGCTACTATTTGCTGATGATCTAGGTGGGCCATTCTTTGAATTCCAGTTGGACAACGCTCCGATACATGTAGCAAAATCTACAAGAATTTTGTTTATAAAATGGATTCAATTAATGGATTGCCCACCTTTTTTTCCCGATCTTAATCCGATGGAGAATGCCAGAGTCATCTTTCTAGCCTTGTTTATGCAGGTGGAAAGCAATACAGTTCTACTGCTGAATTAACAGCTGCCATCATCTCTGGATGGGGAAAAAAGAGGCAAATCATCTGAAATTGCTCGTAGAATCAATGGCAGCATGCTTGTACAATGTTATGCTCAAACAAGGAAACTTTATTGGATTTTGAATCAGGTGTTCATATGTTTCTGCGACAGATTTATTGGTTTTTTTTTGTTTTTTTTTAAACTTTTGTATGAATTTCAGTTTTTCTTGCAGCCTCTTCATTAATTCAAAACAATTAAAAAGCTTTTCATTGTTACACATGAAAGTTTTATAAACATAATTCAATGTGTATGTATAATAAGGACACCTATTCATATAAATATGAGACACACCTTACTCCTAAACAAAGCGATAAATCAAAGGGAAAGAAAATGAACACATGTGACTATACAATAGAACAGCCATGAAGATGATGAATGATCATGATAGGAACATCATTTTTTTCCCTGAAAAGTAAACATTGGACTTTTATTCACCTTCTCATTCTATCATTTTTGCATACAAATCGCCAATGCACAGGGATGTGATTCAGTCTTTAACTTTTGCTAGTTACTGGTTTCAGTAATTTATTTTTATTAAGATTCCTTTCCCCCTTCTGCATTTTTAATTATGGTAAAATGATTTTTTTAATAAACAACTTTTATGTAAATTATTTTTTGATGCATGAGAGTTTTATTTAAAAAAATTTATTTAATTTTTAAACTGTTGCTTATATAAAAATGTTAAAATACTTTAACTGCTTTCAAATTAACTTTTGTAATTTTCTATTAATTTCATATATGGGCATGTTAATTTTTATTAATGAATGTATATTCTTCTATTTTAGAATGTAATCTGGTGGAGAGAAAATGGTTTTTCTGTCCAGGTGAAGTTCCGAAAACGTGCAGCGGCATGGCCCGGCTTAAAATGCTGCGTTTTGTCAAAACTTTAGTGATTCTTTTGTTCTTGACATTAGTGTGGCTTCAGCTCGGTTTGATTCGGGACGGAAAAGGCATCCACGAGAATGGAGTGCACAGTTCCTTGCAGACTAGTGGGAGTGTGCATGATGCCATGCTACCTCCTGCTCAACCATTGGTTTCATTTGTAAACCAGATGGTCTTCACTGAACTTCACTTAACCAATCATTCTGCCAAATTCACCAGTGTTGCGAGTGGTGCCCTTTCATTAAATGCAACTCGTGATATTCTCAATTTGACTGATATTAAAATCGCCATTGACACTATCAATGCAGAAGAGAAAGTTCTCAATACCGCTCAGTTTGGTGCGTTGGAAGCAGATGATGTCATCATTGTTGTGCAGGTTCACACACGGGTGAATTATTTAAGAAAATTGATTGCATCCTTGCAGAAAGCAAGAGACATTGAAAAAGTGCTCATCATTTTCAGCCATGATGTCTTTGACCCTGAAATTAATGCTGTTGTACAGGCTGTTGGTTTTTGTAAGGTAAATTCATAATTTTGTTTTCAAAGAACTTGTGTAGTAATAGTTAATTAACTTTCTTAATTATTCTTCTCCAGATATTTAGAATTAGATGTGTTACATTTTTATGACTAACATTTCAGACCAATTTTAGATTTTCAACTTTAGTGTTTTCCAACAATAAAAATTGTTCAATGGGCTGAGAGATCAGTAAAATCAACCAGTGGTTTCCTCATTCAAAGGGTCTTGGGAGAGAACAGTTATTAGACTATTACTGCATTCCAATTGGAAAAGGGGAAGAAGAAGAAGAAGAAGAAAAAAAGTACAGGCTAAAAGCATATAATTTTTGAAACTCTTTGAAAGAGAAGATAGAGATTGAAACTGAATAAAACTCTTCAAGCACATCATAAATAACGTATTTTCTAGACTATTATACTCTATCCAACGAAAGAAAATCTGGTCGTGTCCATTTAAATTTCCAATTTCAATTGTTAGCGATTGTTAATTTTACTTAACAACAATGTCTAACAATTGAAATCGGAAATTTAATTAGACACGCCCAGTTTTTCTTTCGTTTGACAGAGTATAAGTCGCACTAGCGAAAATTCAAGAAAAACCATGAAAAATTTATATATATATATATATATGTCACATTTGCTGTATAATTCGCAAATAGCATGAAAAATAAAACCTCCTAGGTCATTCTACAATTTATTTATCGGAAATAATCCTTCGATTTCCATAATTCCTAAACAAATGTGATAAATGAATGAAAAAAATCTCTGCTTTCTTTTAGCTGCAATATTTTGGGTTTTCTTAGTAGCAATTCAAAATGTCCACCCAATTGTTATGCTAGCTAGCACAGTAGTTTGGAGTCGTTTTCTGCATAAAATTCTGATTGGTACCATTGGATACACACAACGAAGCACGTGTTATTCTATAACCAAAAATTCTGATTTGTTCACCGTGTATATATAAATGTGTTTTTATTCATTATAAGAATTCAAAACAGATTATTTTATGCTGAACAGATGAAATTCTATAACATAAAGAGGGGAAGGTGCTCTTTTACATTCAGAATGATTGAAAATTTAATCAATAGATAATGGAAAGTCACTTAGAAGAGCAGAAACATTGGTGTCATCCTCAGCAACTGTAAAATGCTTGCCAGACAAGAAAGCAGATATGGTTATGAGATAAAAACAAACATAAAAATGGAATGGCCCATGTTCTGTCATGTAATTTTATCAGTGGTTTATACAGTATTAAAGGAACAGCTGTTTCTTATTACTGAAACAGTTAGTTCATGCCATTCTTTTTATAGGGTCTTAATTGTTTTTGCAGTCATATTGAATTAAAAATTTATTAAAATGGAAATCTTAATTTCCTGTTTAAATTTAAATAATAAATATTAATTTAAAATACAAATTAGATAAAAAATAAGGTATAATAAACAAAAATAATTAATCTAAATCAAAATAAAAATAAAAAGCTGACGTTTCGGATAGAGCCTATCCTTTATCAAACCAAGAGGATAATTCTCTAAAAGCAAATAGAATATTAGAGAATTATCCTGAATTTTTATTTTGATTTAGATTAATTATTTTTGTTTATTATACCTTATTTTGTATCTAATTTGTATTTTTAATTAATATTTATTATTTATTGTATTCCAGGGTCCTTGTGTCTCGTCCTTCTTTTAATATATATCCGTTCACTGTTTAAATTTATTAATATTAAAAAAACATTTTTGAGTGAGACTATGTAAAAGGGACAGGATCTGAAAGGCAGAATTCCCATCTGGTGGATCCAGTCAGAAAGGAATAAAAGGTTACAAAATTAATTTTTTTTAATTTAAAAGTCAACATCATTAAAAAAGATGAGATTGCGTGAATAGTTATTAAATCTGATCTAAAATACAGAGGCTGATGTTCTCTGATAAAGGTCCTTAGTTCCTGAAATATCAATTTTGCTACAGGTGCCCAGATCAACTGTAATGGGTGTAATTATAAAATTGAAACATCGAGGCACAGGACAAAGTGGTAGGCTGAAGAAACTTACTGATCACAGCCGTAGAACTATGAAAAGGGATATCGCATGTCCCCAGTGAAGTTCAATGTCTTGCAGTTTTTCTTTTAAAAAACTGTAATAGTGTAAGCGTATATCGGCCTCCTTGTTTAAAAATACTGTATAAAAACTTATAAGCAAACATTAGGCATATTCGCTTTTTAATTTTCATCGCACTTTTAAAAACAGAATTTTCAACCTATATAGGAAATAAAACTTTTTTAAATAATTCTTTTTAATATTAGGCAGATGTTTATCCAGGCAAAAACAAATGTTATTCAAGTGTGTCATATTGTGGCAAATTGTCGTAACATGTGCAGCATATCAGTTCAGATTTAGCTTGATAAAGCCGATGTTGCTAAATTGTTACATTTTCAGCATCAAAAAAAAAATATTTATTTTTAGTATTAACTTAATTTGAATAACATAAAAAGCTCAATTTGAGACTGGGGCATAAATTAAAGCTGCCGTCAATTTAAAACCAGGTATTTTTCTGTGAACCAGTTATTTACCCAATCAAGATAGTCCCATAGATGCCCAGTATGTCTGTTAAATTGCTCAGTTTCTGCATTTCAACAATTTTTCGAATACCTACAGCACACTGTATATACTCGCCCAATCTGCTGATGTCATTTATTGCCTCATTTATTTAGTGTTTCTGCGATTGGTTATTCAGCACTAACATCACAAATAGGAAGTGGTCACATTAAGGTGACGTGACTCTTTTGCTGCTAGCATCTGTTCAACTGCTGGACACATTCCTGAAGAGCATTTGCTGGAATTGCTCATAATTGCCTGTTGTGTCATGAAGACTTACGATGATTGGACTGCTCTTCTTGAAGTTGTTTCGTGTGCCCAAAAATGAAATAATTGCATGGTTGAGTCGTCTACAATGTTACCTCTTTCATTTGGATGACCCCTATACTAATGGTGAGAGCATATGCTATTGAGTGCTATACCATCAAAAGCCATCTTTTTATTATTTTCTTTTCTATTTTCTAAAGTGGAACAGACTATAGTAGCCTTTGGGGATGGACCACCTAAATGAAAATCACAATGCACAGATTGATACATAGGATATAAAGCCATTGTGGTCCCACAATCAACATTTTGTAGAGAGTATTGGGTGCCTCAATGTTAGAAACCATTCGTTTTGGATTGGCAAGTGACCATTAAAAATTTGTTTTAAGAAATTAGAACATTGATTAGCAAAGAAATGTCAGTGGTGTTCGAAAATTTGGTAAATCGATGTTGATTTTTGGAATAATCATGTAGCCTAGTACTTAAATATACACTGTCATATCACTGAATTATGACCATCCGCTTAGTACTGGGAATAGCCACCCTTTGCTGCTATAACTGCTGCTAGGCGTCGTGACATGGACGCAAGTAGTGCGTGGTATGTGTCCGATGGTATGGCAGTCCATTCCACTTGAAGCGCTGTCCACAGTGCTTCGAGAGTCATAGGTGGAGGGTCCACCTGCTGTACATGGCAATCAAGGTGCTCTTGCAGATGTTCGATTAGATTGATGTCCGGTGAATTAGCGGGCCAAGGAAGCACTCGAAAATCAGTAGAGTTTTCCTCGAACCAATCCAGAAGAAGACATGCCTTGTGGTAGGGTGCATTGTCCTGCTGGAACACACCATCACATTAGGGGAACATCGTGAGCATGTACAGGTGCCCCTGGTCTGCTATAATTGACAGATAGCCACAGGCATTCAAATTGCCCTCTAGACGAATCAGTGGACCTAACTGCTCCCAACAGAAGATCCCCCACACATGATCACTACCCCCACCAGCCTGTTTCCGGCCCACAATAGCCTCCTGCAGTCTCTTTTCATGGCGTTCACGATGCACTTACCATCGCCCGTCAATCTATGGAGCAAAAACCTTGACTCGTCGGAGAAGGCGACCTTAGCCCACTCGCCTGTGGTCCAATGGCGGTGCTCACGTACAAAGTCTAGGCGTTGTTGACGATGACCCCTGGTCAACATGGTGCGGCAACCATGCGTCGACTGTTCAGGCCCATCCGTAGCAGGGTGCGTTCAACGGTAATGTCGGATACACATCTGTTGGCACCACTGTTGAATCTGGTGGTCGGTTGATGGACTGTGGCTCTCCTGTCACCTTTTACGGGTCGTCGATGGCTCGTGGCCCTTTACAGTGATGGCATTGGGATGCGATTTATGTCTCTGCTGTCCACTCTTTGTACACCTTCACTACAGCGGACCGTGAACAGTTCACAAATCGTGCCATTGCAGAGATGGTGCCACCCTTGCTGCGGTAGCCTATTATTATCCCTTTTTGGATGTCCGTTAAATCCGGACGTTTACCCATTCTTGAGGCTCGTGCACCTGCCGCTTGATACACCAGCTTTAAAGCTTTCTCAGCCTGTTATGCAAATTTTGCAATGTGTAATCATTGTTGGGGGAAACGTGCATGTGCCTTGAAGGGGTGCTGGTCATAATTCATTGATATGACAGTGTATTTAAATCCACATAAAATGACGTATAGCTCATTATTGCGATTAGCTTTGAAAATATCCACATATGATTTGGTAACAAAGGCATGTAATGAACGAGTATTCATTATTCAAGTTTGATTCTTAATCAAGTATATCATTTAAAAGAATTTTACAGACAAACTCTCTTTCTTCTAAAATTCTCTTGTCTGTCCGTTTTGGCTGCCTCGCTTCCTTGCTTCCTTTTCTCTCACGGAATAATCCAAAGGATTCGTGCAAATGCAATCTTCATTTTTCTACTTGCTTGCTTCTCCTATTTAAAGCGCTGCATTGTTCAGATTAAGTCCCCTTCTAATATCAGCCATAAGAGCGAAAGATAACCCATATCATGAAATTAAAGATCTTTGTTGAATAGGACCTGATAATTGAAAACTGAGAAGTTTCAAATTTGAAGTAAAACATGGTTATAGTTATCAGAAGAATGTTTTCCTTATAAATTTTTGAAACAATGAAAAAACATCCTTTATGAAATTGTACATTTTCTGATTGTACTAAATTTAGATCAGGGCCGTCCAAATCGTGCATGTCGCCCATGTGCAACATAAAAAACTCACGGGCAAAGCCAAAATGATAGTCCAAAATTCAGAAGAGGAGTGGGTATAATTTTTCCTATGCAGTGTTGCCAGACTTTAGGGGGCGATTCCATTAAATGAGGCATTATTTCTTTTGTTACTGATACTTGCTTGTTTTTCATCTCTCATAACATGGCGCACATTCCGAAAAAGCATAAAATCAGTATTTAAACCAGATTTGGAGAATCTGGGTTTTTTTTGGTTTTTTTTATTGTTCACAGATCGGATTCTAAATACTTAATATGCAATCGTGTTCTATCGGGAAAAAGAAAATACAATTCTACCTGAGATCGAGAAAATTGTCACATTAAAATGAAGGAAATAAAATGGTAAAGTGCCTCGTTTTGTTTTGTTTTTTTACAGTGTCGAATTGATAATTAGCAACTCGACTTTAAGGAACTGATCGACGTAATGTGCAATGGGGGGGGGGGGGGGTGAATTACCTGCGTGCATGGGCGCTGCCTGCGGACAGAAATCTTGGACAGCCCTGATTTAGATGTATGAATCACTTTAAACAATTTAATAAAGAATTAAGAGAATTTGTACTGAAAGAACAGAAATCTCAATCGATATTTTTGTAAAACCGTAAAATATTTGTTTTAGATGTTTGTTTTATGTTTTCCACAGAAAATGGGAAAATAAATTATTAATAAATTAATTTTTTATTTTAAAAATAAATTATTTTCCTTTTCATCTGTCTAGTTTTTAATTTTGTCTCCCCTCTTTTTGGAGTTTTTTTGTTTTTTTTCCTCTGGACTATAGTCCGTTGGGGTTTGGTTTCAACTTGCCTGTTCCAATCTACCTTATTAATAATACTGACAGGGGTTTTGAAAACTGTTTTTGGCTATTTTTATCAGGCACATATATTCAGTTTGGTTTTAAGGCAGGCAAGGGGGGAGGGGGGAGGAGATAATACTTTTATTGAATTATTTTTTAAGGAAACTTATAGATGAGTTTCATGATAGATTTCAAAATCTTGCTGGAGCAATTATAAATTCAACACAATAGTTGCCTGTTGATTGTAGCCTTTGAAAGTTATGATTGAGAGGTCTAATTTTATGGTAGAGTTTTTTTTCAGACCTTCATAACATATAATAAATGATTGAACCGGACGTTTGAGCATAAATGATAAACAGATTTTAGCTTTGTTCTGGTGTGGATTATATAATCTAATGATTCAGCTTTAAATAGGAATGAATAAAAGATCACCTGCTGATAGGAATGAAATTAGTCATTCGTATCAACAGGTGAAATATTGAAAGGTCCTGTTTTTTTAATAGAAAAAAAATCCTCGTACAAAAAACAGGAAATGTGCATTTGTTATTTTATGTTTTTTTTTTATATAAATAATAGAGAGACAAAAATTTTGTCAATAGTCTTTCCTTGTAAAATGAGGTTAAAAAATTAATGAATTATATCTCGAAGAACAATAATAAATAACATTGGTAATTATGTAGATAATAATGGCGTTACTCTTTTAATATTATGAAATATTTATTCTGAAAAGCCACAAAGATCACTTGTATAGTGTATATATTACAATGTATTAATTCCAATTGTGATTTACCTAAGCATTTATGTTGTTTACTTTCAAAAGCTGGATGATATATTTAGGGAATGAGGATTACATATGGAAATTTTTAGCCAATCAGGAAAGTTTAATCTCAACTAAAATTTAAAGTTCATGTTGTGTACCATAATTTTGTTTCCCCAAAAATTACAGGGTTTTTTCCCCACCATTTTTAAGTTCTTCATACTTCCAAAGAATAAATTTCCAAAGTTACATACCATAATTTGGATGCTAGGTTAGGATGGACATCCAGCTCGCAGATCGGGAATTCCTCCTATCTAAACCATCAGAAAAGTTGACTACACATAAGTTATAAATGGAAACTGGAGATGATACTCCAATCATAAAGAAATGATATCAGATAAAATAGAAGGAAAAATTCCACGAACTGGATTCAAACCAGGAACCACCAGTATCACGCTTGTTGCCTCTTCCTTCTTGACTACCTGGTAGTCTTTAAGAACACTTGGTGAGCGTCTTGCTCTCTCGTAGTACCTGGTTCGAATCCAGGTCGTGGAATTTTTTCTGATATCCTTTTCTTATGATTATCATCTCCAGTTTCCATTTATAACAGTTTTTGTCACGAGTTTTAATACCGAAAGGATGTTTTTATTTGTACCTTTTCGAACAAGCTTGGAAGATCAAGCAAAGACTCAGTAGGCTGATCACCTGCTATGCTAAATTTCCAATATATCCAATAGTTGTTTAACATCCTCAACACCAAAAAGATAAAAGAATAAAAAAGAAAAATAACTTTTATATTCAATTTAATAGTCCCCAGCACAAAAGAAAATGGAAACTGGCTCATACATAAGTGCTTATCAAATGTAGATGTCTGGCTTATTCAAAGTTCCTGAAACCATAGTGGCCTCTGCCCTGTCTATAACTTTGCCTGTTCAAAGAAGACTATAAACAGTGAAGTTATCTAATCAAAATATGTCAATTTGTTTCACTATTGTTTCGGCTGCAATTTCACTAAGGGATTGCCATGAATAAATAATGCTCAGTTTTCTTTCTGCTGGAGTGCACCAAGATGCAAACTCTTATAGGCCACCCCTTATCAATGTTGCTGCCTATCAATATTTGTTTATTGCCACCTTGGTGCAGTGACCCCCTGCACCCTCGGGTTGTCACAACTCGGCCTGTCTGTTTCTGACTAGTTGAATAAGTTTTACTTAACTTACATATGTATCAGTTTCCTTTTACTTTTGTGCAGGTGATTATAGTAGATTAAAATTTTCACATTTGTTTAAATAAAATTTACAAAATATTAGTGCTAATTTTACTATCATGGAATCCTATAGAAATGACAAAAGCAATGACATAAACTATTCTGCTTCACACATTTAATTTATTCTGTGCATTTTTTGTAGGTTTTACAAGTTTTTTACCCATTTTCCATCCAACTCCATCCAAATACTTTCCCTGGTCAAGATCCTAATGATTGTTCTCGTGACATGAAAAAGGAGAAGTAAGAAAAATTTCAATTTTAATTTTGTCGGGGAAAAAAATGATATGATCTTTGATAGGGGAGGCCGTGGCCTGGTGGGTTTTCACTGAAACACAACTTCAGAAGTTAAGCAACATCAGGCACTGCTAGTCATTGGATGGGTGACCATCCGTGATTCACAATCTTCACCCCCCGGCTGCTGTGACCATCATACAGCAGTCGTTAATCCAGGTTCATCCAGGGACCCAACTCGTCGGCCTTAGGCCATACAGGCCCTGGATGGACGTATTGGATTACTAATCAATTAAAAAAAAAAAATTTGATAAGTTGTGTATTTTCTCTGCTTGCTTTTTATTCAAGGAGGGGGGGGGGCGATAAACTGTCTCTATCATAATTAAAGGTATTGTCCAAAGTATTAAAAATAAGATTAGTAACATAACCTAATTTATTAAAGCGTCAACATATTCTGAGTTGAAGTAATTTTTAAGAAAATATATGAAATTTTAATTTGACATAAATGTTAAGTAATTTAGACCCATAACATAACACAAGGTCCTGGATAAGCAATTAGGTAGAGTATTTTAATTCCCGACACGTTTTCGATTTACATCATCTTGAACACAAGTAAGGGAATTTATAGTACATAGAAATAAACTGCTAATGTAGTATTCTGATGATTTCCATGTAGGTAAAAAAAAAATAAAAATGAACATTAAATTTAAAAGATGGGATCCATAATTTGATTACATAAAAATTATTCAGCATTAATTAAAATTGGAAATACAATAGAACCCCGTTAATACATGATAGCTTAATAAGTGATTTTCCTTTGGTCCCTTCCCCTTGAAAGCTACTTCTATGTAAATTCAGCCTGTTAATACAAATTTTTTTTTCTCACTGATCCCGGATAATACATACATGTAATTTTTGGCTCAAAAAATTAAGAAATTCATTCTAGGATTCGGAAATTATTTGCAATGTGTTTGCAGAATTTTTTTTTAGTCATGCAATATTTGATGATGATCCACGAATTCTGATTGGTTCTCTTGAACATAAACAATGAAGCATGCGTTCTTATATACTGCGAGTTCTGATTGGTTCCATCGGACATCAACATGACCCAATTGTTTTTCCATAGCCACGAATCTTGATTTGTTCTCAGTGTGTGAACATTTTCTTGAAAAATGATAGTCAGAATTTCAATTCTTCACAATCCTATTTACAGCATTTTTCCATGCGGATTGACAAGAATGTCATCACTGAGGCGGTATTAAATGAGGAGGAAATAGTCCAGCAATGTCGCACAGGAAATCGAGAGATTCTGTCGTACCTTCTGTACTGTGACAATGTTTCATCTGATCTTTTACACTGGCATTGTACTTTAAGTATGTAGTTTTTAATAATTTTATACAATTATGTAAGCTTAGTGAAATAACTGAGTTCTTTCCAGAAAAATAAATAAAATGTATAAAAAGATGCTTGTATCTCAAGCTTATTTCCTAACACAACACTTTTAAGTTTTCAGCAAATGGACAAAATTTTTCAATCCTGGATCCTGGATAATACGTAGTTTTTGCTCGATCCCTTGAAACTCGTATTAACGGGGTTCTACTGTAGTCACTTGTTGAAGCCAAATGATAATGTGGTCCAATTTTGCCCTTGATCGCTGAGATAGTATGTCTTGCACTTTTTGAAGGTATTCTTTGGGTGAACTTGATGTGATGTTGATGTCTTCACATATTGAGGACATTTTTCTAATTTAGATGTATGATGGGATGTTGTTCACCCAAAGATTGCCTTCAAAGAGTGCAAGACATCATGCCTATCGTCTCAGTGATCAATGACAACTTTGGACCACATCAGCTTTTGGCTTCAACAAGTAACTATTTCCAATTTTAATTAATGCTGAATTATTTTTACATAATCAAACTATGCATCTCATCTTTTATATTTAATATTAATTTTACATACAAGGAAATCATCAAAAGACTATGTTAGATATAAATGATTTCCATTCTGTAACTTAAGAAATAAACTTCCACCAGAAGCTCTGGCTGAATAGAGAGCTAAATATAACATCATATTCTATTTCTGTCTCTGTTCTGGAATGCATTTATTTTTGATTGTTTAATAAAAACTTCTGGTTTTCAAGATTGCATTTCCTTATCTCCAGTGCTTTGTACTGTAGATAAGGATCTTTTCTGGTTTCTGGCCTTCTTCAAAATTGTCATAGTTTCGTCTGTTGGCATCAAGTGCCTTTTTTTAATTAAATGGCCCACAAGGGTAGATTTACCATTACTATTAATCCACAGCTGTCTGTTTTTAAAGCATTCAGCAAAAGAGCATCTGCTTGGTGGACGTTTATTTCTATAAATTCCCTTACTTGTGTTCAAGAAACTTTGTAGATTTTTAGCCTGCGAAGATGATGTAAATCGAAACATGTGGCAATTAAAATACTTATTGCTTATCTCCAGGACCCTGTGTTACGTTTGTGTTTTTAACAATATTGGATAGCATGGATATTATAAATTTAAAACTGTTTGTAAGATATTTTCCCATAGTTGTTTCAACAAGTATTGTTCATAGTTCATGTAAAGATATGTTTATATGGGCTTTACTCTATATGGTTAACACCAAATCCTTGCAAACTAGATAGCTACTTTTCTGTGGAGTTTGCTCCATTTATAAATTTAAAAAATTATAGCAACAGCATATGCTCTGATTACTTGCCGATGCTGCTTGAAGATTCAACATTAAAGCAAAATATGTTCTGCAACACTTTTGCCTTCCAGTCAGGCTGCAAAAGCCTGGATAGCTTAGTGGCATTTGTACATTGATGATGGTATGTCTGAAATAGTATATAGGTGTACTTATGGTAGTAGAGTTGCCCTCAAAATCTCTAGGGTAACTTCTTGATATCCAGGCAATTGCCCCCCCGAAATTTTCCAATGAAGATCAGGAGGTGGTGGGGGGGGGGGGAGCTGAATAGCATTTTATTTTTACTTATTTATTTTATTTACTGTGAACGCAATAGGTTTCTCCAATCACTGTGTTTATTTAAATTTACAATTTCACAAGTTAGAAATTCTTTCAAAATATAATTTTCAATTTACACAATAGGAAAAACAAAAATGAGAGTAAACTCTTCATTGAGATTTATGATAAAACAAACTTTCGGGAATGAACTTTACACAAAAATATATATTTCGGCATAGGATTACTGCTCGTGTTGGCGATGATGGTGTTCCCTGGGATCTCCTATACAGCACACGCTTTTACAATTTTCTTTTGCAGAAAATTTTCTCGTGGAATATGAAAAACTTTTTTTTTGAGAAAAAGGTAATTGCTTACTACTTTAATTAAATTTTATTTTTAAAGCTTAATAAAAATAATAAACTTCATCGGGTTTAAATTAGTCTTTCTTTCCTATTTATTTCTTTAAATAATCTAAAAGAATTATTTGCAATACATTTTCCAAATTATGCTTATGTGCATCATATTATCTTATGATATTCGTGTGGCAAATTATCTCATATTTCATTAAGTGTGTAAGGGTTTTTTCATTTAATTCAAGGTAGCTGTAATAATGTATTAAATACAACAACATGCTTAATCACATGACCACTAAATAAGAAAATTTTTAATTTTTCCTTCAAAATAAAAACATTTTCTGCCTGGATTTGTTAAGTTTACAGGCATGTTAAAGTATATTTTGTAAGCTGATACATGTATTAAACAATGCAAATGTAAGCCAAGGAAATGGCTGTAGTCTTTTGAAATTCTGCCGAAACAAGTCCTAATCAAGTCTCTTCCAAAAAAAAGTCTGCACTCAATTTGTCAAGCTTCGGCAAATTTTCAGATTTCCCTTTTTGATATCCTGGACCGGTCGTGGTAATTTTTGTTAAGTAAAAAAAACTTTGACAAAAGGAAAGCAGCGGTATGAAATGTGAATCTGATTCAATCGAATTCTCTAATCGAGAAAAACCAATTGGATATAGTTTTCAAATGGGGCATGGATTTCACGTTTTTAAAATCTAATTTAATAAATATTTAGAAGTTATAAGCGCGTTTGACCACGTCTAATTATCGTCTGATACATTCCAAGTTCAGTGCGAAGAATGTATGAAGTTACGGAGGCAAAATAATGACAGAAACTCCATCATTTTATGTAGCTTTAACGATTTTCCACTGGTCTGTTTCATGTTTAGCATGTCTAAATCTATAAAAAACAATTGTTACTTTTTTTTTTGTTTTTTAATCCATGCATAATCCCTATTGTTGGGGGGCAGTTGTCCTAGAAACCAACTTCCTTATTTAAGTTTTTCAATGAGTTTCATAAAAATAATCATACAAAAACTTATGTGAACTATGCAGATTTGGCTAGAATGGCTGTATACTTGGTGTATTGGTCTGTCAGTAAGAATGACATAAAAGAATAATTGCAATCTAAAAAAGAAACAGTCTTATAACAACTGATTAATGAATATAAATTTGATGATATCCTTGAGATCCCTTTTCTTTAAACAATTCTAACTTTTTAAGAATTTCATGTTTGATTATCTAGATAGATTTTAAATTAAAGAAAGTGAAAACTTGTTTATTTAACAGAGCCTTGAGAGTGAAATGCAACAATGCAGAATTTCCAGATCTTTATGGTCATTATCGAGAAGCAAAATTCACTCAAACAAAACATCATTGGTGGTGGAAAGTAAGTTAAAATCTAACAATTGTAGATATATATATCTCTAGTAAAGAATTTATCATTTTTATCTAGCCCTTTCATTCACCTACCCCTCTCCCACCATCCTTCCAATTATATTTAGTAGCAGAAGAATGGAGCTACTTATTGGTTTTACTGTGTCCATATGTTCGTCTTTCTGTCTGACGTAGAAGGTTAAACTTCGGAAAGTAGCTTCCCATGGACATGTCCTACTTTGCTATTTAGATTGATTTCGATCGACCCATTAGGGTCGGAGAGGGGGGGGGGCATTAGAGGAGACACATATATAGGGTGTCCCGTAAGTCGTGGTCGTAAATTTAATGGTATGCATATTCAATAGCAAGGAACAGAAAACTCCCTATGAACATAGGTCGAACAATGCACAGTTTTTGAGAAAGAATGACGTTATTGACAAATGGAGCAACAACCCGTACAGGTGTTCCTATGGTAGTGTCTCGTGTACCTTGAACTCGTAGCAAATGCTCAAAATGTCCACCATGAACACTGCAACATGCTTCAGCTCTTCTCCTCAAAGAGACACGCAAACATTCACGAAGATCAGCATTCTCTCGCATGTTCCAGTGCAGCAGCCCCAACGGCTCGCGGACATCCTTCGCAGGGGGGGGGGGTGATATTAAATGAAACAGTGAAGACTGATGAACATATGACGATCAGGGTGTCATCTGTTTGGGTACGTGTCTCTGTAAAGATGCGCCGTATCTGCTATGTTCCCATTTGTCTGACCGTACGCGAAGTGCATATCCGCCAACTCACCATTGCTGTAACCTGCTGCGGCCATGTAGTCTCACTCAAACACAGTCCAGGCAACAAATCGGCCAGGTATACTTCCTTCCATTTACATAAACAGGGCATTCCATTTACATGGCAAGGGGAAGAGGTTTGTTTGGATTATGAAAGTGAATACAGTAGACTGTCGATTAACCGGAATGGTCGGGAAATGCCTCGTCCCGGATAAGCAAATATCCCGGATAATCGAATTCATTCAAATTTTGATAAAATGATAGAAAATGTAAAATTATTAGAACATAAGAACATAAATTTTAATGTTACAGTATTTAGTTTTACAATCAGTATGTACAATATAAAAAGAAAGAAAATAAAAAAAAATACATGCAGCAAAAAAAATAGAAAAGTACGGTAGTTTATCGCTCACTGTTTTGTGATAAATGAATGATAGGGACTCTCCTGGATAATCCACAATCAGGATAATCCGATCCCGGTTAGTCGAGAGTCTACAGTATTATTATACTTTCAAAATCTGAAGAACTAGAAGAGCTAGTTCAAAATTAAAGTGAAACATTAAAACCATTAAAAACTTAGCCATCCTAAATAAATTAAATATTTCATGAGCATTTATTTATTTATTTATTTTTTATCAGATTAACCATGTCTTTGATGGGTTAAGAGTGACTCGCAATCATACTGGATTAGTACTCTTTTTGGAAGAGGACCATTTTGTTGTGGAGGATTTCCTCTGGGTGTTACAACTTATGCAGAAAGCTCAAATGAGAGAAGCACGCAACAGTAACATACTGTGTTTGGGTTCCTATGTAAAAGTAGTGAATTTTATGTCAGATTCCAATAAGGTTTGTGATAAATCATATTAAATTTAAGTTTTTTAAGTTTGTCAACTCTAGTTGAGGACTGCAAATCAGGTAACCATATGAGGCCACATGATATTTACATGTTATTTGCATGCATTGCCAATTTTTCTTATTGAAAATTGAAACCCGGAAGCAGAAATATCAAAAAGCCAGGATGTCTCCGTCCCGAATGTCCTGGATTGACAGTCTTCATCTATATAATGAAAACTTCGATAAAATTGTAAAGAATAGTTTTGTTTCAAAATTAAATTGAAATGTTTATTAACCCTTTTGCTGCGTAAAGCGGATATATCCACACAAAATTTCATTACCTTTACCTGTGGAAATCTGATTCATCCCAAAGGGCTTAAAAAACTTTATGCTGTTGAAATTGGATAATTCCATTTTCTCAGGATTGAAAATGAAATTTAATTATGCAGTGAAAGGGGTTAAAGATGGATTTTATCTATCAGTAGTTAATTTAACAAAAGTTAATTCATTATAGCATATCTTTAATAAATGGCAGTTTAAAGAAAACTGTTATGAAAAGTATTTTAAATGTAGTCTAAAGCCTAGTAGATGCAATTGGTTATTCAATAAAAACTTGCCTGCATCGTTTCTGTTTCAGTGTAACTGAACAAGGTCCTACTCGAAATATTATCTGGAAATGCTGAAACTATACTTCAAGATTAAATATAGAAGAAAAAGGGAAGAGAAACTTCTGTGACCCAGATTTGAACCATGCACCACAAGTATCGAGCTCGTCCTCTACAACCGGACTACTGCAGAATTATAATTATAAATATATGAGGATTGTTCATTAGAGGCTGGAAAGCAATTTTTATTCAAATGAATTTAAAAGAATTCTCATGAACATTAAGGTACGAGTCCCAGTGGTGCATTAATCTAAAGATTCCCATCGGAATTGAACTTTCAGAAAGTTCCCTAACATTAATGCACTTATTGGCACACAAAGCAATTTCAACTTTCTCACATTTTCATCTGATGATGCAACATGAGTATGTTTTGGATGAGCCATAACTTTCATGGATTCTCTTCTTGGGGCGGTTCACATTAGCGAATGGGCAGCGGAAAGTGGCTTAGAGGCGACAACGCCGCAGGTTTTGGAGTTCCAATAGAGTTGGAATTTTCAGAAATTACCCGAATGCGCAGCCAATCATCTATGAGTGAGCATCTCTCCAGTCCCAGAATTCTTGCCAACTGTTTCTTATTGAAATTTGCTGATAGTGTTTTCTGTGCAGGTGTGCCTTGTTTTCTGTTGTTTTTCCTAATAAAAAAATATAAATACATGTAGATGATGCCAAGAAAGCAATGTTATAACGAGATATATATGTAGACACATGTCTAGAATGCAACAGACTGGATGAAAAAAATGCCTCATCCAACATCCAATCAGAGTGGAGTTCCCCTAGCTGGGGGGTGATGGTGGGGGAGGGGGGTAAACAGGCTGAAAGGAAGGAAAGAAGTTCGCCTAGCTCCCCGCTTCATTCCTGCTGAATGTGAAACGGCTCTGCATTTTAACATGCACATCTTTGGATGGCTACAAAACTTCTGGAATCAGAAATTTGCTTCAAGCAGCGAATTTACTGAATCTGAACCGCCCCTTAGTCGAAATTTCTTGCACCATTCAACCACTGACAAATGAGAAAAACCATGGTAGCCTTATACTGCTCTCATTTTCATAAAAATTTCCATTGGCTGATGCCCTTCAGCCACCTTGTTGTGGCTAAAGAGTTTTTCTTTATTATGTTATTAATAACAGCACAGATTATCTTTGGATGGATTGGCTTTTAGAAAGAAGCAGACAGCTAATATGTGGAGACATCTCGCTAATATTAAACAATTCGTATACACAACTGCTTTCCATTGTCTAGGCGGTACCTTCATGGCTGCACAGTCCAAACTTGTTTCTATTGAGCAACCATCTTAGATTGCACAATACTTATTTATATAATCTTGAAGCTTAGTTTCAGTGTTTTCACCATCAATTTATAGCAAATTTTCATCAGCTTGCTAATGGTTTTGAAAGGAGAAATTCCTGATCTATGAGCTAGGTGCCTTCCCTGTCATTGGGCTGCTTAGTTAGCAGTCTTTAGGACACTTGAAAACAACTTAGCCACACCTGTGTCTGTAGTGGCCCAGTTGATAGAGGCAATGAGCTAGATACTCATATAGTCCCTGGTTGGAATTTCAAGTTGCAGAATTTTTCCTTTCTTTTTTTATCTCTCACTGTATCTGATTATGAAAACACTTTTATTTGTAGTCTCATTTTATTTATTTATTTTATCCCATAGAGGTTCTCTTTTTTCGATTTTGCATATTTTTGTAAATGCATTTAAAATTACAACAGGAACATAATGGCAGTTGTTTTTTCTTAAAACAGAATGATTTGTTTTTTTTTTTTAAAATACTTTTAAAATATCAAAGTTGTGTACTGGCTATTCAATATAATAAATAGTAATTTAATAAAATAATTTAATAAATTATTGTCAAATAAACTGTTGAGTTTGCAAATTCGGCAACAATTTTACATGTTAATACAATTGCGCTGAAATAAATGAAATTGATTAAATGAGACATCCGTGTTTTACTCAATATTTTATTGAAACATTGAATATTTGACATATTGAGAACTGTATGTTGAATATTTGTAAATGTCGATATTTCATTCATTGGGAAACACTACATGATGTAGTGCTTATGTGCATCTGTCATTTCCAAGCAGCAAGTTGCTTTAAAATCAAACTGGCCTAGATACAGGTATTGGACATTGAAACTTAAACACCTGGTAGAAATCCAAAATCTTTATTTAATAAGGTGTTGGGGCACCGTGGGCAGCCAGCACAGCAGTAACACGACTTGGGAAGGATCGGTAGAGGTCCTGCACAGTTTGCACCCCAAACCATTACTGATCCACCCATTACTGATCCACCTCCGTGTTTGACTGTGGGTGCCAAGCAGTCTGGGTTGTAGGCATCAGAGGGGCTCCTCCAGACGAATACCCTCCCTGTTGTTTGGAAGACAGTGTAGCTGGACTCGTCCGAGAATATGACGCGTTTGAGGTCATCCAAACGTCCAGGTTTTATGCGTCCGGCACCACTGAACCCGCTTGGAGGCATTTGTACTACTGATGAAAGGCTTCGGTATAGCAACCCTGCCATGGATGTTGTATTTATGCAGGTAACGACGGATTGTCTTCGTGCACACAGGTTCCTGGAGGTGTGTATTCATTTCTGCGGTGATTTCTGCTGCGGTGGTTTTCCGCTTTCGTGCAACAATCCTGGTCAATGTCCTGACGTCTCTTTCCGACAACTTCCGTTTTCCCCTGCAGTTGCTCCTCCTGGACGTGGTTCGTCCTTCCTGTTCATATGCACACATCACCCTGGATACTGTAGCACGTGAGACATCACAAAGTGTGGCAGTTTTGGACACAGATGCACCTGCTAGACGCGCCCCAACAATCTGCCCTCTTTTGAAGTCGGATATGTCTCCCATTATAGCGCTCTGCACAGACAATTTGAAGCTTACTATCGAACTTTTCTACTGGAGTGACTACCAAGACCTCTGACACGTGATTCATTGATATGCATACGATTAATTACCTAGCAGAAGGTTCTATTCAGCCCTGGGGGTATCCAGTGCTATTTGCGAAGGTGTTTCTGTTTCAATGTCCAATACCTGTATCTGCTTGAAGTGGAAAGCAACTTGAAAATCCTCTCACTTGCAACTAGTGCATATCAGCTTGGCATTTAGAATAGCTTGATCTTGAAAAATAACACGCAAAGTGCAAAAGCTTCAAGCTCCAAGCAAAAAGTGAGCCATGGGAATCCACCTTTACACTTAATAGCATAACACATACAAGGTTTTTGCATAGGATACTAAGATAGTTCATTATAATTTCTTATTTATGTAAGCATTTAATATTTTAATAAGTTATTAGAAAAACGTCCAATTACAGTACATTATTTTTATTAACAACTATAGTTAACTTTCATCCTTTCGGACATCTTCAGTAGTTTGTACATGTATTAACTGAACTTCGAAGAAACATGTAAATTAGCTTATAAGTGATGATAAAAGAGAAATATTAATAATTGAAAATTTAATCATCTTTATGCTAAATTAATATTACCCACAAGAAATATTAAATAAACTTGAATTGATAGACAGTAAATTACTGTTCAACCAAATTTTAAAAAGAAAAAAACAAAAGAAATTTTAAGCAAAAATGAAATATTAAGAGAAATATATAATTAAAAGCTGATTATAAATAGAAATTAAGAAAAAATATTTAAATATGATTCAACAAAAGAAATAATATTGTTTATTAACAAAGACAGCAATGTAACCATCTAAAGTAAGAAACTATTGTCAAAAACCATTGTTAGCTATTTAAAAAATCCAAAGAATTTCAGTTAATACAAAACTACTGAAGATGTCCAAAAGGACGAAAGTTAACTATAGATATTAATAAAAATAATGTACTGTAATTGGACGTTTTTCTAATAACTTATTATCATAATACAGTACAAAGCGTGCAGAAACAATGAGTTTAATATTTTATTTTAAATTTTAGGGAGAAATTTGGCAGTGGATTTCCAGCAAGCATAATATGGGAATGGCCTTCAATCGGACAACCTGGGTTGACATAAAACATTGTGTTGAAGTAAGACATTCTTTAGAATTTTTATAATAATCTGTGTACTTGATGGGTTCACTGATTCATTAGAAATAAAATTATATTCATATTTTTAAACTTATTAGTTTCTATTTTGTTTTGTGGCATTATCATTGACTTAAGAAATTTTGAGGTATCAAGTGTATGGTTAATAATGTGGATTTTTT
Source organism: Rhysida immarginata (assembly GCA_023313115.1). Taxonomy (NCBI): domain Eukaryota; kingdom Metazoa; phylum Arthropoda; class Chilopoda; order Scolopendromorpha; family Scolopendridae; genus Rhysida; species Rhysida immarginata. The sequence goes on from JAHWFO010084474.1 coordinate 144,437, forward strand.
CCAATAGATATTGTTATACATGTGTTGATATATATGCGATTTGATATATATGCTATTTTGTTGTATTGACAAAACAACTTCAAAACTTCATTTGTCAATGTGCAGGTGTTAATATCATAGATATTTTTACGCTTAAACATGTCGAAGTTCATGCCAAAAAAAGAACGTTTGCAGGAAGTATTAATTCATTACTAGAAAAGTACTGCTGAAAGTTTTAGTATACTTTGGGAAGCTTATGGTGAACATGCTCCATGTTAAAATGCTTGTAAACGCTGGTTAAATAGATGGTCACTGCAGTGATACTGAGAGCAATGCATGGCAGAAGAAACTATTACAATTTGCATTGCATTATAGGAATTGGATATCCTGTGACTGGCAAAGAGCTGCCTTCTCCAATGATTTACTGTTTCTGCTCCATCAAGTGGATGGATGTTGCCGTATTTGGCAGGAAACCCACAAAAAAGAATCTCCCTGCAACCATTGTAGGAAGAGCATATGCCAGTGGTAGCAGTGTTATGTTCTGGAGTAAATTTCCTTGGCATTGTCAGATGCATCCAACATGGGATGAGTGGGACAGAGGGGATATTCCAGCAGGACAATGCAACATGCCCTTTGGCCAGAATTGTTCAAGGAGCACAACCAAGACTCAAATGTCTTCCTGCCCCCCTGACTCCGCAGATCTAATTTCAATGGAGGAGCTCTATCACCATATTTACTCCATAGATCCTCCATGCACCCTTCAGCAGCTATTGGATGTATTGCAGTGTGCATGGTTCCAGAAACCAGTGGACATCTTAATGGCTTTCCCATGAAATTTTTCTAGTGTGAACTTTATTTGTTTAGAATCCTTCCCCTTCCAAAAAAATCATCATATATGCAAACCCCATACTTTATTCATGCAAAATTAGGTACACAGATGTAGGAAGGATTGGAGAACAGGTATATTCGATGTAACCGCTGTTGGCCACAATGACTGTTTCAATGTGAGACTAGAAGCGTTGGCATGTCCAAATTAAGTAAATGGTCCTTCTGGATGTTGGCCATTACTTGGCCAATGGTGGCCTTGAAGGAACCAATGGGATTGTGGGAATATCGATTAGCTTCCCGTTACAACAACACCCCACATGTTGTGGCCTCAGGGGATCGAGATCTGGCAAGTTAAGTGGCCACAAATTTGGTATGATGTGATCCATCCTTGTGTGGTCACAATGATATATGCAGGTGCAGAGTCCTGTTGAAATGCATACAGCCTACCATTGCAAATGCTGTCTATCCAGGGCTTCACAACTGTTCACAGCACTGCGATATAGCCCGCAGCATTTATTCAAAGACCCTATGGAAAGAAGTGGGGTGGCACGACGTATCCTTTGTTACTCACTACCCCTAAAGCCATCACAGTTGCAAGAAACATTGTGTGCATAAAATGTGAAACTTCCAAGGGATCTACACATAACTATCTGTCATTTTTCCGGTTCCTCTTTTGGTCTTAGTCAAAAAAATTTTCGTCAGGGGGAGAGAAAAAAAAAAGCAAAACAAAATAAACCAAAACAGTATGCCAGATTCCTCTGGATGTTTGACCTTGTTTAATAACCGCTTTGCTTAAAACAGTTGTTGTTCTTGCATTTTCTCCAACATGAACTGCTCTTTCCTCAAAACATACGAATTATAACGAAGGTCCTCATACACCATGGTGTGGATTCTGCCCTCAGGAACCTGGAGATCTCTGACGATGGCTCGGATTGACATTCCTGGATTTGCATTGACAATGTTTTGCACGTGTTGTACAAATTGTGGTCTTCTCATACAGTTTGAACGCTGCGTATGGTTTTTGTGCTTGGCTGCAGGTAACACAACTCCTTTGGGATTTTGTTCACAAAAGTTCTGACACTTACATAAAATGTTGCAATTTCAACATCACTGTGCTGTGTGTGTAGCGCAATGATCACAGCGTGTCTTCTTGTTTCTTCCATTAGCTGATAGTCCACCATAACGTTAAATGAAATTAATCTGAACTAAGCCGAATGAAATACGTCTGATGTTGATTTTTGCAAATTCTTTTTTCAGTTCATCAGTGATTGTGCAATTACGAGGTGCGATCAAAAAGTTCTGGGACTCATTGTGTATTTCGTCAACAAATGGCAGCACAAGTCCACAAATACAGTAAATTTTAGCTCTAACATTCATAAATCAGCTTTTCACAGGATTTTTTCAGGCGCATTGGGGACTGAGAAAATACTGCTATTGTGACCACTGATGTGAGGTCATCTGCGATTTTATAATAGGCTTTAAATTTGAGAACTAGGAAATTCGAGCAAAATGAGCAATTTAAGGGAGGACGTTCGGCGAAAGTGACCAGATCTGTGGCATGGAAAAAAACTGGATGCTCCATCACGACAATGCACCCTTTCACTGAGCTCTCCTCATATGCAGGCTTAGGAGTGGGTCTCTTTTTTTTGAAGTTAGTCTCTTTTAGTGTTTTTTTTTTAGAGTTTTAGTCTCTTTTCTAGCTTTTTTAACACTGATACTTTTTTTCTAACAGTCTCTCTCATTATAAAACTTGCCAAAATCCTTATTCTCTTTCTCATAATATCTTATTTTGGGCATAGCAGTGATAAGAATCCTGATTGACCAGAAGTACAAGGCTACCTTTTCAGGAAATCATTTGTATCTCCCCCCCCCTTCACCATCCCAGAGCAATGCTTAACAGCATGAGCAAAACTATCTTGGAGTTGAAGGCATGGTGAATGCATGTTGGTACAATAGTCCCACTCAAGGTTCCTAGATAATGTATACTCCTCACTGTTTGGTCCCACTTAAACAACCCTTTCTTTATACTGATCCTTTCTTTACTTGGCCACAGGGGGCAGAATTCTATACATACAAAAGAATGATGACTATCCCACTTGAATTTCTGAAAAAGATCTGTGCTAAATCACATTATGTTGCTGGATGCAAGTACTTAATTGATAATGCAATGAAAGATTGCAGTTTACTGACATCTCTTACATGTTTAAACCCATCACAGGTGAAAAATCAAAAGAGTACTCAATATATAGTTACTGTTGTCAGACAACTGTCTATTGATGTAAAAGGAGCATGGAACACGTTGCAGATGGAAATAGAGCCAGCATCGGAAGGGAGAATTGACCGTTATCGGGGAAATGTTTTGAAGAATACTGATGTAACTGGACACGATAAATATCATGAATTATTAAAGGTTGTCATAACCACATGTTTGTCCCATGGAAATGCAGATATTTAAAGACGTTTTTTAGTTTCAAGATTGGCTTTGACCGAGGATAAGGCTTCCACTAGTGAACGGACATTAAATGCAATTTTAACAATCAAAGATACATTAAAGTCATTGGGAACAAGCCTTACTTAGTTCCCATGACAACAAAGCTTATTGCTATAGGTCAAAGTGTGCATTAGTATGACTAATACACCTAGAGCAGCAAACATGAATGAAAGAAGAGGAAGAAAAGCAGAAAAAAGAGTATATTCTTTTAATAAAGGAGAAAGAAGAAAAAGCAAAACAAGTTGAAGAGTGTAGAAAAAAATTATTGACATTGAGAGTAAGATATCATAGATAAAGAATGACCATGAGAAATCCTCTCAAGCATATGATCGTTTATTTACTGAAGCCAACGAAAGACTGAACAGAACAATAAAGGAAGGGGGATATGCATGATGTTTGTGTTGCACAGGGTATGCTAGAGGCTGTTAAAACTATGCGTAAAACTGAACAGCAAAGGCTGAAAGAAGTAGAAACTTTAAGAAAGAGTGCTGACAAGAAAACAAAAAATAGTTTGATAAAGTAGTTTCTTTGTCAAAAAAACTAAACTTGCCCGAGTAATTCTTGTCTTATGTTATTGGTCATAACATTATTTTCCTCTGCTTGTGTACAGCAGCACAATAGTTCTGTACTTACTTCTTATTGAAGTAAAATCATGTTTTCGCGTTTGTTATTACAATTTAGTTCTTCATAATTTATTTCATCATATTAGAAACTACTGCAGTATAATTTTATGTTTTAATAAGTGTAATGTTTTAAGCAACTTCAGGTGTGCCAGTAGCTTGAGGACCACTGCTGGGTGGGATGGCTATTTGGGGCACAGCTGTTGGGGGGCTTTAGTCTGACCTGTTTGCTGAGTGACCAGTGCTGGATGTCCAGCAGCTGGTGATAGCCACTGGTTTGTTCGTCCGCCAGCAGCTCTTCCATCATCACCCCCCCCCCCCCCGCCGCGGGGGGGGGGGTAAGCTGTCTGTCCCGACTGCTACTGTCATCTCGTAGCAGCCGTTAGTTACTGGGATGGCACAAAACTCCCTCGAAGGATGATCTACCCTCTGTACAAGATAAGATAAGATGATGTGTATTACTTACTTACTTACTTACTTTTCAAACCCGCTTATCCGTTAGGGTCGCGGGGGCAGCAGCCCTATGGAGGATCTCCAGCGATCGCGATCTTCCGCCATCAGGCGCATGTCCTCCCTGGTAATATCCAAGCGACTCGAACCCAGATTCTCCATGTAGTCTAGCCACCTGGTTCTAGGCCGACCCCTTGGTCTCTTACCCACCGGCTTGGAAAATAACAACTGCCTAGGAAGACTAGATTGCGGCATCCGTATCACGTGGCCATACCAGCGCAACTGAGATCTCTCAATGCGGAGAAGTAGCGGCTCAACACCTAAAGATTCCCTTATTGTGCTGCTGTACACTCTATCTAGTAGGGTAACACCTGCCACACCTCTCAGGAATCTCATTTCGGCCGCTTGTACCCGCGATCGCACTCTTTCGGTCATTACCCAAGCCTCATGACCATAGGTGAGAATGGGGACAAAGATAGATTTGAAGACGGAGAGCTTGGCTTTGTTACCCAGCTCTCGTTTCGTTACCACGGATCGCCACAGTTCACGTCTGACACAGCTTGCTGCACCGATCCGAGCATCCAATTCTTTCTCCTGCCGTCCATCACTCGTGAATGCAATCCCGAGATACTTGAACTTCTCCACCTGTCTCAATGAGGCTCCCCTAACATGGAGAGCACACTGAGCAGGCTGTCTTGAAAGAACCAGAACTTCGGTTTTAGCCACACTGATCTTCATCCCAGCTTCTTCACATTTGGCTGCAAACCGGTCTAGTGCATGCTGAAGGTTCGTGCGAGAAGACCCAAGCAGGACAAGGTCGTCCGCAAAGAGCAACCTCTCCACCAGGCAGTCGCCCACACAAACACGCTCATCGCCTCGGCTGCCCCTGTCTATCCAGTCCATAAAGATAATGAACAAGATGGGCGACAGTACGCACCCTTGGCGGAGTCCAACACCCACGGTGAACGGTCTTGACTTAATGCCATTTATCCGGACACACATCTCAGGGCTTTCGTACAGAGACATGATAGCAACCAGTAATTGCCCATCCACTCCATACTCTTGCAACACTTGCCAGAGCTTCTCAAATAGTTAATGTGCAGGACGTACCCCATTCAGGATCAGAAACTAATGAAGCTGTGTCTTATTGAATTGAGAAACTTGTTAAGTTTTGTTATAAATGTTTATTGTGCTCTTTGTGATCAGTATTCACTACATGATCAAAGGAGTTGGGGCACCTGTTGCTCTACCATAAAGCCGCAAAAAGTTTCAATCAGTTGTGTAGGACCACCCCGAGCTGCTATCACTGCCTCCCCTACATGGCATACTGTCCACAAGTTTACGGTATGTGTCCGCAGGTATTAACCTCCATTCCTCGAGGAGTGTCGTGGTCAGTTCCTGAACAGATGCAGGGCGAACCATCCTGGATCTCACATGTCGTTCCAATTCATCCCAAAGATGTTCAATGGGGTTGAGATCAGGACTCTGGGCGGGCCAATCCAGTTCTTCAACCCGTATCTCGTCAAACCAGTCGGATATGGATCTTGCTTTGTGGCAAGGCGCATTGTCATGCTGGAAGAGGAACGGCCCGTCACCGAAGTGTTCCCAAAGCGCTGGAAGTGCTCCGTTATCCAGAATGGTTCTGTAGCCATCAGCATTGAGGTTTCCATCCACCTTGATGAGCGGGCCCTGTCCAGTCCAGGAGAAACACCCCATGTTCACAGGGGTGTCCCACCTCCTTTGATCATGTAGTGTAGTTTTCCATTTTTTCTAGTTCTTTTTGATAATATAATGGATTATTAAAAAATATAAAAACTAATATAAGAACATACATCACTCTAGTCTCTTTTGGCATTTTTTTTGGTACACTAGTCTCGTTTGTCTCCTTTTTGGCACATTAGTCTCTTTATTCTCTTTTTCTGAGGTAGTTTGCCACTCCTAGGCCTGCATACGTGATTTTCTTGCAATAACCGACATGATTTTGCTTCCACACCTACTCTACTCATCAGATTTGGCCCTCTTTCTGAAAATGAAGATCCAGGTTTTGATACGATTGAGCAGATCCAGTGTGAATCGCAGAAGGTGCTTACTCGTTTCAACAAAAAGACCTCCAGGACACATTCCTGAAGTGGCAGGAACTCTGGACTTATTGTATGGGTTCGCAAGGGGACTATTTTGAAGGGGACACTGTGTAAATGTATTTGAATAATGTAGTTTCTCTTTAAATGAACTGGTCTTGGATCGTTTTGATTGCACCTCGTATTATTAAGTAGCGGAAGAATGGAGCTACTTATTGATTTCACAATGTCCGTCCGTCCATCCCCTTCATAATTTCTGCATTTTTTGAAGTAGAAGGTTGAAATTCGGAATGTAACTTACTATGGGCATGAGCACCTTCACTATTTAGTTTGGTTTTGATGGGCCCACTGGGGTAGGAATTACGAGGGTGGGAGTTAGAGGGGACCAAGTGATCTATGTAGTATTTAGGTATATAAAGAAGTGAAATTCAATATACATATTCCTCTTGTCCCAGTGGAGTCAGAGTTGTGGGGGTGGCGGTCAATGTCTTTAGAACTATGGCAACAGATTGTGTG
>JAHWFO010084474.1:151498-165317 GCA_023313115.1 Rhysida immarginata
AAAAATATATACAGGGTGTAACTAAAGATGTGTTACAAACTTTGGGGAATGATAGAACTGGTCAAAATAAGCATTTTTTGTTCTATGAACATTGGTCCACAACTGCATCGTTTAAGAGTTATAGCCACTGTTCAAAATGACGTCTTCAGCATCAATGCAGGCTTATGACACACCTCTTTCTGAATTATGGTATGGTCATGTAAATTTTTAAAGTAACATGACCACACCATCACATTACCATGCAAGCAGATCCTGCACACTAAAAAATCTAACGTGTGTGATCGCATCCGGATATGGACTACACCTTTAACGAGTGCACTGACATGTTGTTAGTGTACGGTGCTGCAGACGGTAATGGAAGGGCTGCTTGTCGTCTGTACAAACGGCAGTTTCCACAACGTCGTCAGCCAGCTCACACAATGTTTGCTCGGCTTGTGCGACGTCTAGAGCAACAGGAAGTGTAGCTGTGATGCGTGGAGAGCATGGTCGCGCTCGCACCCGTCGTACCGCTGAATTCGAAGAAGCTGTGCTTCATAGAGTTCACGAAAGACCAACATGTAGCACCCGTGCGCTTGCACACATCATGAACACAGATCACATGTCTGTTTGGCGAGTTCTGCATGACCAACTGTTTCATCCGTTTCGTATGCAACGAGTGCAAGCATTTGGAGCTGCTGACTTTGCACCACGTATGGCATTCTGCAGATGGTTTCTTGCACGTTGTAGAGAGGAACCAGCATTCCCACAGCAGGTGCTGTTCACTGATGAAGCAACCTTCACCAGGGAAGGCATTTTCAACCACCAGAATATCCATGTTTGGGACCGTATCAACCCACATGCCATTTCGACAAGGCGCTTCCAGCAACGATTTTCTGTCAACGTGTGGGCTGGTATTGTTGGCAATCGCCTCATTGGGCCGTACATTGAGCTCGTATGAATGCACAAACCTACCTCGTCTTTCTTCAGGAGGTGCTGCCTGAACTGTTGAATGACATACCTCTTAACATCCGTCAAGTAATGTGGTTCCAACATGATGGTGCACCTCCACATTTCTCACAGCATGTCCGGGCCTTCCTCACTGATACGTTTGGCGATCGTTGGATTGGACGGGGTGGTCCAGTTACCTGGCCGCCACGATCACCAGACCTAACACCATTGGATTTCTTTGTGTGGGGCCACCTAAAGTCCCTGATGTACGAAACAATGGTTAATTCAGTGGAGGAACTCATCGCACGATTGGCTGTAGCAGCAGACAACATCAGGGACTCCCAGCAGATGCTGCAACGGGTGTCTTGCAACGTACAGCGACGAATGCAAGCCTGCATTGACTTTGAAGGGCGTCATTTTGAACAGTTGCTATAACTCTTAAACAATGCAGTTGTGGACCAATGTTCATCGAACAAAAAATGCTTATTTTGACCAGTTCTATCATTCCCTAAAGTTTGTAACACACCTTTAGTTACACCCTGTATATAACCACCAACAAGGCATCTTTTTCCATCACAGTTCCTTGGGCTGGCACTGGTCATGACTCGACGGTGTACAGGGTTATTCATAAGTCGGTGAAACATTTCAAAAATACATAACAAGTAAACTAAACAATGGATCATAGTAAATCTTACAGCAACACCGAAGTACATTCTCCAAATTTTTTAAAACAATTCTATCACGCTTAGTTGTCGTAACTTTGCCATTCGGAGATAGTACAGTGAAACTTCCCAATAATGGACACCTTCGGGACACTACAAAGTGTCTGTTATTCATAGAGTTCGCTATTCAGAATTTATCCTTTTCATTTATACAAAGTGAAAATATGTCTGCTATTAAGAAGTCGAAAATGAAAATATAGTGCAGGGAGTAATACAGCTTGAATGTCCACATTCATTATTAAGAAGGTCTGCTATTTAGAAGTATTGGACCCATAGAAGACCATGTAATTTTGCCCGGAACTAATGTAGTGTCCGCTACAGAAAAATGTCTGCTATTCAGAAGTGTCCATTAAGGGAAGTTTCACTGTACAGTGGAACCTTGATATCTTGAAAAAATTTTATTTCCATGCGTTATTTACCGTATATACTCTCGTATAAGTAGAGATTTTTTTCAAAATAATGATCCCTAAAAACCACATTCAACTTACAAGGCAGCGTTGATGAAAGTTCTTAAAAGCGAAGTTTTCACTGCGATCCTATTTTCATTTTACTAAGTTACCGCATATACTCGTGTATAAGTCGAGGTTTTTTGATCATCCACATCGTCAAAAAATGACCCCTAAAAATGCATTTGACGATGTGGATGATGAAAATGAGATTGACAATGAAGTCTTGTAATCTTGCCATAGTTGTAAAAACTGCTTGTATTAGTTAAATAAAACATTTTTTTTCCTCTCAAGTGTTTATAAAATTTCCTCTTTTTGCCTCGACTTATGCATAAACCATGCTGTATTTCCGCTTTTGCGGGTCAAAAATCAGGGGGGTTGACTTGTACACAAATATATACAGTAATTCAATGTAATTTTCTCTCATTATCTCAAAACATGAAAAAACCTTGCTATGTTGAATTTTGACTTCGTGTTCCAGCAAAATGCAAAGCATTTAGACACAGTAAAGATTTTTTCATTGAGAAATTTTTGTACGAAAACGAAGGAATTTGACTTCACTTCCCTTAAACTTGGATGATTTTCATCTGTTGCAAAAAAATTCACAAAATTTTTTTTTAATCTCCTTAGTAAGTATCTGTTGCATAAGAGATATTTGAGCATGTACAGTTTGTGCTTTTCTGACGTTAATAGTGCCACATATACATACCATTTTATCTCTTATTGCTCTCTACACTCTCATAGTACCTTTATTTACCTAAAAATCTTGATTTAAAAGAAACCCTCTATATGTCAAAACCTCTTTTTCGAATTTTTTTCCGTTCCCATGAAATTCGAGATATCGAGGTTTGACTGTAGTAGCAAATGTAGCATTCAGAAGAGGACACAAAGGAAAAGAAGATTCTGCTGTAATAATATGGCCATCCTGATTACCAGATTTAACCTGTGTGACTATTTCTTGTGGGGGTTTGTCAAAGACACTGCCTTTGCACCCAATTCCCATGCCATATTTGCTACTATACCTCCTAAAAGCAACTATGGCAACTATACCTGCAGGTTTGTTTTGTTTTGTTTAACATGGAGAATTTAACTTTCTGTTGTCATAAGATTTACCATACAATGATCCATTGCTTAGTTTACTTGTTATGGATTTTGAAATATTTCACTGGCTTATGAATAACCCTATATAAGCTTGCTTAATTTTAAGTTCAAGATCTGGATTATGTTGTAATCTTTGTTCCCCTTTCTATCTTTTTAACAGAGATTTTGCTTTTTTGATGACTACAATTGGGATTGGTCTCTGCAATATGTGAGTGCCTCCTGTATGAAACAGAAATTGGCAGTCTTACTTATGAAAGCACCTCGAGTATTTCACATAGGAGAATGGTAAGCTACTTAGCCAATGAGTGATTACTAGTTAGTTTAATAATTCATTCCTTCGTTAACTTATTTAAAAAACAAACTTTTTCTTTCATTAAGTGGTGTCCACCATAAGAAGAAAGATTGCAATAGCAATGCAGAATTACATAAAGTGAGCAGGATTTTGTCTTCTGTTCAACGCCACTTATTCCCCACAAGACTGATGATCACCCATTCAACAAAACGTATCAGCAAAATACCCAAAGGAAATGGTGGCTGGGGAGACATTCGTGATCGCCAGTTATGCATGTGGCATGCAAACATTACCGATGTTAGATAATGCATATTGATAAGTGCAACTAAAGGTGTCATTGCTGATTCATTGACTAAAAATGAAGTTCCCGAGTGCAATAATAAAATGGATAGTCACTTCTTTCCTACACAGGAAAGAGGCTTGGAATGTGTGATAATGTACATAATGCAAAGACATCATTTGAAATTTGTCTGCAGGCCTCTGGTGGATGTTTCACGTCGAGAGATCACAAATCAAGATTCTCGAGTCTAATCCGACAAATCATTCTAAAGGTGCCTTCAATCCATTTTTAAATTGTTGAACTGCTGTTGAATTCCATTAGTGTTTTAAGGTTCATAACATTTCCAATAAGTAAAAATGGATTCTTTTTTGTATAAAGTTTTAACATAATTATTAAAGGTCAAAGATCATTATACCATAACATATTCCATATGCCAAATGTTTTCTGATCAACAGTGCCAAAGCTACAAAGTCATTTTGTTTTTCTTATTTCCTTCTTGTTATTAACTCATTTACTTGGCATTTGCCTGGAAATTTGATGAACATAATCTCGGTGCAGGTGTACCTTGGCTTAAGATTCGTTAAATTTGACCTAATCTCTTGAGTTGACTCTATCTTAAAACATGTTCTTATGCTGCCATTGGGTTGTAAATTCATTTTACGCTATACAGGGTGATACTAAGTCCCTCCGGGGTTTCAGAAGTTGATAAAACAGAAACCATGATAGACGTAGCGGAGAGAGGTGGAAGATGGACACTTTGAACAACTTCTATAAACTCGTTTATTAAGCATGAAACCCAGAACATTGCCAAACACTTCATTAAGAGTGTACAGGATAATTTAAAAGTTCGTCTGGAGTTTCGGAAGTCAAGAGAACAGTATTGCGATAGGCATCGTGAAACTCTCGTATTGACAGATACAGAATCCTTCTAAGTTTTGTGCATACCTTACAGCTGTCCACTCTGTGTGACATGGCAGACATCAATCCTGTATTCTAGTTCCTGCCATACTCGTTCCAACTTACGATGGTCAATGCCAGCAACTGCAAGAGTGACCCTTTCATAAAGACGTAGTAAAAGGGGCACGAACAAGCGATCTTTGATGCAACTTCATAAGAAAAAAATCACGTGAGATGACCATGGAAGCAGAGGATATACGATATTCATTATTTTCACTATGCTTTCGTCATGACTGCCATCTAGTGGCTAAATCTGCAAGTACTGGCATACTTTTTTTTCTCCTTTTGCACCAAAGAAATAGTCGACGCCATTTTCTATTTTGTCTCTTCTTCCTAGCCTTTCTTCTGCCCTAGGCCATCAGTGCCATGATATCTAATGCAAATGCAACCCTGGGTACAGATATACAGTTGAACCTCAATATCTCGAAAAAGTTTTATTTTCCTATGTTTTCACTATTAATTTAATGTAATTTTCCCTCGTTATCTCGCAACATTATCTCGGAACACCTCACTTTGTTGACTTTGTGTGCTAGCGAAATTCAAGGCATTTAAAAAGAGAGTTAAGATTTTTTTTATAAAGAGAAATTTTTCGCATGAAAATGAAAAAATTTGATGTTATTTTTGTTAAAGTTAGACGATTCTCGTGTGTTATGAAAGATATTCACAAAAAAATGTTTCATCTCATTGGCAATCTGTTGCATACGAGATGATTGAGCACACAGTTTGTGCATTTCTCACTCTAGTGGCTTCACTTGTATGTGGCGTAACTCTTTATACACGTGCCATTTTATCTTCTAATGTTCTCAGTCTTCTCACAGTACCTTTAATAACCTAAAAATCACGATTTAAAAATAACCCTGTAGATCTCAAATTTTTTTTTCCTGTTCCTGCAAACTTCGAGATATCGAGGTTCGACTGCATAAACTAGGAATATGAATTAAAATTTATTTATGCGACTCCAAATGGGGTCATGACCCACGCTTTGGGGAAGCCCTGCTCTGTTCACTGATAGGAATGTTTCTGCTATGTCCATTATTGTTAGTGTTCTATCGGAGGGATTTAAGAATTGCCCCAAGTTGTCGTTTGAAGCAACTCGAGAAGATTTGCATAGGCTCTCTGGAGCCTTTGTTGTAAGTTTGAACGGTCATAAGTCAGTGTACACTTGTGGTTCAAAGTATATTTAAAACAAATATGTAAGAGTCTTGAAATCTCTCCCATTTCCCAGTTCAGAGCACAAGAATGATATTGGATTTCTGCCAAATTGAATGCCAGATTAATGCAAGTATACTGCAGTTTTGTTTAAGCAAATCTGTTTATTTATTTCGTTTAAAGTTTTAATTTTGTAAGGTTTTTGTTTTTTTTTATATTTCTTTTTTAAATGAATCTTTTGATGTATTTTTAATTTTCTTTTTGGTTCTTTGTGTAAATATGTCTAAAGGAATCAATAGGTTAAGATCACATTCAAAAGATACGATTAAGGAATAGTTTTTATTTCGCTATTGTTATTTTGTCAGGATTTTAAAACTTTCTGCACTTTTTATTGTTTTTCAATTGTAAAGTAATGAAATTTTTATCTTAAGACTGGATATCAAGAAGTTGAACTCTCAAGATTTTTGAAATTTGTAATAAAACAATAAAAAAAAAAAAAAAAGATCAAATGAAGTTAGTAATTTGTGTATGTATATTAAAAATATTTCTTTGTAAATTATTAATTTTTTTTGTCATTAGTGTACTTAATTTTCTAATGGCAGTGATAAAAAAAATTATGGTCACTGGATATAAATTACAAAACAGTCTCAGGAAATGTATTTTTGGCTCATTTCAAAGTGAGTTTGGTTTCAAACTCATTACAGAATCAAATGCAAAGCAGGCTCATCAATTACTTTCCATAGGAGAGGAGAATCGTTTTCCTCCTTTCTGGCCAGTGACTTTTTAAAATGTGATTATAAAAATTAGATGCTGGATGTATTATATATACTCATGAATAAATGTCATATTTATTTAAAAGGTCTTTAAAATGTTCATTTAAAAGATCATTGATATGGTCGGTCTTTGTACTGAATTGCAGCTTTGAAGTAAAACACACCGTGTGTGGCAGTTAATAATTCTTAATTTTTTCTTAAGAAAAAACTCGTTTAATTGGGAGAAAGGTAAAAAATTACCTTTCCTCTAGCTACACATTTCCCCCATCTCTCTGGCAATTTGTGGATGCACTCCCCCAGTAAAACCGTACATCTTTTGAGGTGTCCAGTTGTCAACCCATTTTTTGACATCTTCGTAATTATAGTTATAATTCCATAACGTCCATTTTACAATACAATATGAATAAACAAGAATCACGAAATAATGAATCTTCGTAATTGTTGAAGTGTTTCATGGAAAGTGCATGAGACATTGATGAAAACAAGTGGTAGTTGAAAGGGGCCAAGTCTGATGAGTACAGTGGGCGGGGCAAAAGTTCCCAACTAAGTGCAGAAATGGTATCTCTTAACGCTTTCACTGTGCTGGGGTATTGTTGTGCTGCAAAAATGACTTTTCCGTGTCTTGTAGCCCATTCTTGTCGCTTTTCAATCAATGCGACTGTAGCAAACAATACTAATGTTTTACCTGGTTTCAGAAGCTTATGTCTATGTACATGACACTGTTCTGATCCCACCAAATGCCCAGCATTGTCTTTCAAGTCGAAATCACCACTTTTGAGTGTTCTAAATCAACGCACACAACAGTCTTACATTGGGACATTGTCACCAGAAGTTTCCACATGTTCTACGACGGCTTTCACTCGCGTTTTTTTTATTTGATTGAACAAGAAAAGCAGTATGTGCCACAAATGCTCTTTATTTCGCTCGAAACTCGACACGTTTACCACAAGAAAAAATATCGTTTAAACCTCTGGAATAACCACCATGTGTACTTAAGACAGCAGCTATTCAGTCTGGGAGAGAGACTGTGAGGTGCTGGAAAGTGTTCACAGGGATATTGAGCCATGCCGAGTGCAGTTCAGTTGATAGCCATTGGAAGATGTATCGATGAAGTGAATAACCAAATCAAGATGGTTCCATAGATGCTCAATTGAGTTTAAGTCTAGGAAATTTGTCAGCCAGGGAAGTACAGTCGGTCTTCTGTACTCTTCTAACAATTCGCGTAGAATTCCAGCTGCAAATGTCACGTAGTCATGCTGGAAGATGCCATCATGCTCAGGAAAAACTGTCCATGTAAGGGTGTACTTGGTCAGCAAGGATCAGTACACATTTAAATTGATTTATATTGCCATCCACAATGAGGAGTGCACCCAGAGAATGGTATGAAAACATTCCCCAGACCATAATGCTGCCTCCGCCAGCTTGTTGGCGGCCACAAATGGTTGAAAGGTGTTTCTTGCCGTATGTGCCAACGTCCATCCATCCGATGGAGCAAAAAACGTGATTTATCGGTGGTTATCTAGTGTCGGTACTGCCATGCAAATTCCAGTTTCTTCTGCTGATGCTCAGTCGTTAGCATAGGTACTGTCACCATCCGCAGAGCTCCATATGCATCAATGTTCGTTGAACTGTCATTCTGGTAGCTCTTGTTCATTTCGGCAGTAAGTTGCTCCATTGTAGCATGTCGATTTGCTCGAACGAACCGCAGCAGCTGCCATTCCCCTCTTTCATCTATGGCTCGAGCACACCGCAATTTTCTATAGCGCCATTTTGCCTGCGCGGTATACTTTTACCACACAAGCACGCTCACAGTTCACAATCTCCAGTTTTTGAAATGCTGCCACTCTTGGCCCGAAAGCCAATAATCCTTCTTTTTTGTTCATCTGAAAATCGCTCAGTTTCTGCATTGCAACAATTGAAATGTTTTTCGAATGCCAATAACACATTGTATATATATGCTGATAACAAATCATTTATTGGCTCATTTATACAGGGTGTCCGAAAAGTCTAACACTATGATGTATATCACAGTCCAGAGGCGGTGCATTAGATAGAACAAAAACGTCTTATAGCAAGTGGATCGTGGGTTTTCCATTTCAGACCTCAAAAGTGACTTCAAGGTCATTCAAACAGTAACTTTTCCCCTATCAGAGATAGAAGAAAATTTCCAATTACGAGCTTGTAGAGCACCATGTTTCCAATTAATCAAAATCCATGTTTACTTTAACTGATTCATAGGAAAATTATGTGAGATAAATGAGGATGAAAATTGGTATGCTACCCTCCCACCATCGTGTTGAGAAGTCACAGACAAATCAATTAGCTTCTTGAGCTTTTTATTTCTAAACTCAAAAAGGTTGAATACTACATGTAATTTAAGTCCTGAGTTCCAAAGTCGAACATAAGTTATTTTACAAGGCATAACTGTGCACGATAGGCGATTGTCATGGCAGGAATTTGCCTAATGGCCACTTCAATCCGTTCTTGAAGTTCACGCGGTGTCCTGGGTTCCGTAGCATAAACCTTTTCCTTTAAATACCCCCAAATGAAGAAATCAAGGGTGTAAGATCCGGTGACCTAGGTGGCCATGAAACTGGTTCGTTTCTGCCAATCCATCTTTTCGGAAACATTCCATCCAAGCATTCCCTTGCTGTTCTTGCAAAGTGTGGTGGTGCACAGTCTTGCTGGTACCATACCTGGACTTTCTGCCAATGGCAAATTATCTAGAAACTTTTCCGCCACAGCAGTCAGTATTTCATCCCGGTAGCGCTGACCAGTTAGGATACCTTCATAAAAATCAGGACCTACGACTTGTCCCATGAATACCAAACCAAACATTCATTTTCCAGTTCACTTGGTGTGATGTTGGTCTCAGCCAAGGTTATTAGAATATAAGGTTGCACCACGGATGAGGTAAAACCTCATCCGTGGGTTGCGCGCTCAGAGCAGATCTCGCAACTTCTCACAGAATCTCAAAAAGATCCCGGCGTGCTGTGACGTCATCCAGAGGCGAAGTGAAGCGATTAGCAAATGAATCAGCGCGAATTTCGGTTTGATTGAGGCATTATTAGGTATTTTCGTGGAACTCATGAGAGCTATTTCGGAATAAAATTGTTGCTCGATACTGCCTACATCCTGATCACAGTATAAGAAATAAGTGATCCTGATGAAGTGAATATAGAGTAATTAAACTTTAAATTTTATTGTTCAAATGGTTTGCAACTGTGCAATAGCGTGTTGCCAGAATGAAGGAGAGGTGGAAGGCATTTAGTTCTTCTCTTTTCCCCAGGACTTTTTTGCTATAACCCTAAACATTGAATTTATTTTATTACGCATCTAATTTTTTATAGTTTCTTTTAAATTTGACTATACGAGAATTCTCTTGTCTATGAAAGCTTACACGGTCAATTTTCATTTTTTCTGTTCGATTCAGAATTATTGATATAAACAGGAATAAATTAGACTCTTCATAACTTCATTTACTGTAAAATCAAAGTTCCAATAATATAGCGATTTTATCGTTTTATTTTATTTTCAATTTCATGCAATTAATTAATATTCAATTAATTTCCGACCATTATTATGTAAAATGAATTCATACTTTTTGTTTGCAATATACCGTTATGATTGTATCGTTTTAACTTCAGTATCTTGCCTCTGGGTGACGTCATCAGCTTTGCTTGAATTCGACCAATAGGAGGGAATCTTCCTGAACGCGCAACCTTATTATTCTAATAACCTTGGGTCTCAGCCACCTAGGATTTTCCTCTGCCCAGTAGTGTACATTATGCCTATTGACATTACCGTTTCGTGAAATCAGGGCCTCATCACACCACTGAATCTTGCCTACGAACTGTGGGTCGTCATCAGTTTGACAGAGCAGGCAATCGCAAAACTCTGCATGGGAACCATAGTCTCGTAATTCCAGAACTGGGCACAATGAATATGGTAGGGGTGGAAGTTTTGTGTCGAGAGAATGTCCCACACGGAAGATTTGCTAATACCCAGACCATGTGCAATTGCTCGGACAATGAAGACTGGATTGTTGCTAGCACCCAGTTGGTCAGGTGACTTTTTCGCTTCCAGGCCTTGTTATCTCGTCGGCCTCGGTTACTGGCATTATACAGGGTGAATACAAAAGTCTGAACCCTCCTTTTATTTTTTGAACCGAAGCAGATATGTCAATTTTGATGAATCCAATGAATAGGAAGTTGTGGGTGGCCTATCCCATGGTGCATTTTTCATCATCCCAAATATGCAAATTAGGACACATTCAAAATTTATCTCAAAAACCGTAAGGGATAGAGAAAAAAACCTAATTGCAAACTTGTTCAGCATTAAAAAACAAACAAAACAAAACAAAAATCATCCAAATCGGACCAACCAATCACCCACAATCACGTGGTGAACTGTTTGTGGCTTACAAACAGTCACACTGCACAAACAAGTTACTTCAAACAGTTTTAAAAAAAAATTAATCAACAAAATGCTCGATGTGACGACCGTGGGCACCATAAGACAATTGGGCACGGAACCTAACTGACGCCAGAACATCGGCAAGCATGGCTGGTATCACTCTTCGGCACGCTTCCTGGATTCGTTGAACCAGCTCCTCCAGTGAGGCGGGCTGCGTAGCATAAACCTTGTCCTTCAGGTATCCCCACAAGAAAAAGTCAAGTGGTGTAAAAACAGGGGAGCGGGGTGGCCAACGAACTGGTCCTCCTCGGCCAATCCATTATTGCCCAAACATCTCACTTAGACGCTCGCGAACGACCAACCCGTAATGCGGAGGAGCTCCATCATGCTGAAACCACGTGCGTTGATACGAGGCCAATGGCAAATTGTCAATGAAGTCTGTGACTGCCACGTTGAGAATTTCAGCCCGGTAGCGTTCTGCAGTCAGTGTTCCATCGTAAAAATACGGTCCAACCACTGTCATTGTACAATACACACCACACATTGATTCTCCAGTTCACTTGATGAGTTGCTTCTCGCAGACATCGTGAGTTTTCGTCTGCCCAATGATGATGGTTGTGCCTGTTGATAACTCCATCCCTGGTGAACTGGGCTTCATCTGTCCACAACACCTCATGAATGAAGTTTGGATTGTCATCCAGGCAGGTAAGTTACCAGTTGCAGAAGGCGGCCCTAGCAACATAATCCAATGGCAGTAACTCCTGGTGACAATGAATATGGTATGGGTGAAAATGATGTGCGTGTAGAATGTTGAGAACAGTTCTTTGATGGCACCCAACATCTGCAGCAATTGCTCTGCTGCTTGTGTGGGGATTTGCAGCAACTGCAGCCAGAACTAGTGTTGTTGTATCCTCGTCGCCTTGTGCCCTTGGTCGTCCTCGTTCTGCATTAACATTCCCTGTAGCCTCGAATCTTTGAATAATGTGACGCATTGTTTGACGAGATGGATGGCGTTCGTTAGGTTATCTGTCTCGATACAACCTAACTGCAGCATGTAGGTTTCTCCTGCCGGGCCAGGTGGCCGAGAGGGCTAGGACGTAGGCTTTCTAGTTCTCGAGTCCGCCTGGTCGTGGGTTCGAATCCCACCGTGGGCATGGATGTTTGTGTTTGTCCCGGGCTGCGTACAGATATAACTTGTGAAAAAGGCGCAAAATGGCCTTAGTAGTCGACGCCAAATTTCTAATAAAGCAAGCAAGTAGGTTTCTCCTTGCCTCTCCGAAGCAGAAGATCATGTTGACCATTTCCGGAACAGTGTAGCTTACCATCCTGGAATTGTTGTCTTCTGTGTGCTGAAACATGCCTTTTATTTGCTTTTCCGCATGAAAGTGAATGTGAGTATGGTAATTTATGTTAATTTTTTGATTTGCATGCTTTACATGGTGGAAATATCAACATTCAGTTTTCCTTGTGCAGTGTAAGCTACAAAGAGTTCACCACGTGATTGTGGGTGATTGGTTGGTCCGATTTGGATGATTTTTTTTTTTTTTTTTTATGCTGAACAAGTTTGCAATTGGGTTTTATTCTCTATCTCTTACGGTTTTTGAGATGAATTTTGAATGTGTCCTAATTTGCATATTTGGGATGATGAAAAGTGCACCATGGGATAGGCCACTCACAACTTCCTATTCATTGGATTCATCAAAATTGACATATCTGCTTCGGTTCAAAAAATAAAAGGGGGGTTCAGACCCTGTATAAGAAGGAACGGTTACTTCTTATACCGTGGTTACAGGTAACTGTGCGTCAGTTCTTACTTAAAAGAAAATGGTGATGTACTCGGAAACAACGCAACAAATGTTACCACCCTCGTTGGCGAATGCTGAAGCACAGCTCGAACAGAAACGAACAAACGATACACTGGCGGAAAAAAAAATCCCAACACCACGGAGGACTTGTGCTAGATGAATGAAATTTGGACAGTATATTCAGCTATGGTATTTATTCAATTAATTCAAGTTTCAAGGTTACAACTTATAGGGGGCGCCACCATGCAAATGAGACATTCCAATGACAGATACAAAGGAGATCAGACGCGCGTCTGTATCACTTCAGACACTTGTGGACGTGTGTTATAGAGTACGTAAAACATGCCTCGAAGGCGACTGCGACGTGAATATGGGCAGCTAACCCAATTCGAACGAGGACGTGTAGTGGGCCTTCGAGAGGGTGGACTTTCGTTCCGTGCTATTGCAGAACGCATGGGTCGAGACGTTGCCACTGTGTACAACTGTTGGCAGCAATGGTCCAGGGAAGGCAGGATTACTAAGAGACCAGGATCTGGACGACCCCCGGCCACTGGAAACAGGGTTGACCGGCGCATCTGTAGGATGGCTGTGGCAAATCGGACAGCATCTGCAGCGGACATTCGGGCTGCTGTGGCACCCAACGTCACTCCACGCACAATTCGGAACCGTCTCCTGGCCAGGAACCTCCACTCCAGGCACCCTGTGGCATATTTGCCTCTTACCCCTCAATACCGTGCGGCACGTCTTCAGTGGTGTCAAGCCAAAGCGACTTGGAGGGCTGAGTGGAGGCCTGTGGTCTTCACGGATGAAAGTCGTTTCTGTCTGGGTCAGAGTGATGGTCGCACAAGGGTCAGGAGGAGGAGTGGGGAAGTCTTGTTACCGAGCTGTATTCGTCGTCGGCATACTGGCCCCACCCCTGGCGTTATGGTATGGGGAGGGATTTCGTACGAC
>JAHWFO010084474.1:175317-221880 GCA_023313115.1 Rhysida immarginata
ACCCATCGATGGTATACAGGCGACCAAATGGGAGGCGACCAAATGGGGCTTAACCTTTTTGACAGCAGAGTTAGATTATTTTGACGTTCTATCGTGTTTATATGGTCAGTGGTTTATGCTATAAAAGGGTTCCAATTCAGTTTTTTCAAAAAATATTGTTTTTAAAGAAGTATTATGAATTATAGTGAAAATAATGTCCAGAACTATGTTTAAGTGTTTTCTTTTTGTACAAATTCTTTAGCTTTATTAGACAAAATAAATTGTATTAAACCATTGAAAACTATTTTTAATTTTATTAATTTTATATATATGTAATGTAATGTATAAACTTTTGAAAACATATTTTTTGCCTGGCAGGGACAGGCTTTGTGACTAGTTATCTATAAAGTCGTATAAATTCATTAGAAAATCCAATAAAGTTAAAATTATTACAAATATTGCACAAATTTTATAAATGTTGAAATTTTATATAGCATTTATAATAAAATATACTTAATTTTTAGCATGTGTTAGTTTTTATTTTAAATAAACGTCTAAATGAAGCGCTAAATAATTAAAAGTTCTGTTTATTTTTTTAACAACGATTTTACTTGAAATTCGACGATTTTTAAGCAAGTTGAACCTTCCGTTATTTTAAATAGGAGGAGAAAAAAAAAGAAATTTTCATATTTTGACCTGCCAGATTTAATAATTTTTGCATAATTAAATTCATATTATCCATAAAATTAGACAATTTAGGTAATTTAATATAAATGAAACCGTTGACTAGAACATTTATCTAATCATTTATAAACAATATCATTTTCTTATTCAGTTTAGTAAATGATTTTCATTTTATATTAATTTTAATGCAGATTAATTTAAATTTGTTGAAAAAATTTTAAGATGCTTTCATTTGAATTTAATTTCCAAAAAACCGAGATTTTTAAGCAAATTTAAATATGACATTTATTTGGCAGCAGTGAGCAGTCACACGTCGATGACAGTACGAGAATATAAAAGAATATAAAAGTAGCGGGAAACTTTCGATTGATTCAGTATGTCGTTTTAAGATGGCTTTGTATTACTATTGAACATCTGTATAATTTTAAATATCAAAATAAATACTTTTTATATCACTTGTATAGGGATATGCAAAAAAGATGATAAAAATTTTATCTACAATTGTAAGATATTAGATTCGATTTTTTTGTCACCTATCCGATAATGAATGAAATCTAAACTATAATTAGGAATTGTCTTTGATGATGTTTATCTTGAAAAAAAAATAATAAAACGCTTCTTTTCATTTACGTAGTGCAATAAAACAAGGTTAACAAATCGAAAACAAATTTCCATTACACAAAAGTGCAAAGTTGAACTAAACAAGATAAAAATGAAATACTAAAAATTTGACAAATCAAACTGAAAGAGAAATTCATTTTAGTAAAATTAAATTACGTAATCTTGTCAATTCGTCATTGAATGACTTTTTTCCTCTTTATTCTTGTTCTTGAAAGTTTCAATCAAAAAAAAATCAAGCTATAAAAAAGCTAAAGCCAGATTACGCTATAGTTAAATATGGCAGAAACTGATTAATACTAGCAAAATTAAATAGCAAAACTCATTTTCTCTACCATTAGCAGTGATTTACACTAGTGATGCAAGAGATTACATTTTTTAAAAATCAGTGTTATTGTTACGATGTATCTATGTTTTCGATCCAATGTTATCGAAGATTTGATTCCGATGTTACTGAAATAACTTCGCTGAGTCCGCCAGTAGCAATTGAAATTATCGTTCTTGCAATTGAAATTATTTTGTTTTGTGTAGCAATTGAAACTATATTCATTGAACGTTGCTTTTGCAATTGAATATTCTACTGAAAATACTACTACAGAAAAATATCGATGTTTTGATTCGATGTTGCATCCCTATATCCTTATAGCTTAAACATTTCACTCAGGTCATCAGAAAATACGCTTTGAATCGCTGCTCATCTTACAACATGAGGTCCATTAAGTTGGACCGCCACCAAAAGAAAAATTAATTCGGTTTAACTCAAAATTTTGTGATTATTTAGTGACGTTTTGTGACGCTAATAAAATATTTTGTGACTTTCCGGAAATTCCGGAAAAATTCATTTCAAAAGCGCGGTACAACTTAATGGCCGAAACCGCAACTAACCCTAATAGGAAAATTAAACATACCAACGTTCTGTGATTATTTAGTGACGTTTTGTGACGCTAATAAAAAATTTTGTGACTTTCCGGAAATACCGGAAATTTGTAAATCAGATGCGTTAGAGAAAATGACATTACTCTATTAAAATAGGTAAAATGCAGATCATCTTGGCAAACACGTGTGGTTTCGACGTGTTATCGCAAATTGTTTCCATATCCTATTGCGATAGCAACACATACAGAGAGTTTTAAATAATCAAAAGGAAACTTTTGCGCTGGCCAAAGTAGCTTCTGATGTAGTAGCTAAAGGAGTAACAGCCAAAACTTACAGGTTAAGAGCAGAGGCTCTTTTATCTAATTTTCCAGAAATTAGCCTTCCTGGACAGATAAAAAAAGTTAATTGTGAGAGTACTATTGGAAGGATGGCGGCTGTAATGCTAAAAGGTTTTCCGAGCGCGAAGGAGGAGGTGACGTGTTCTTCAAAGTTTTGCAGCAATCCGCACGAAACATTTAGTAGAGAGACTCTCTTCATTTTCTTCGACTCGACAAACGTCAGTGAATTTCAACAGGTTCTCATGAAAGCATACGAAGATAAAGTCAGGCCATGCAGACAAGGAACTTGTCACAAATTGTCCAACGCGAAATCATCTCTATGTTCCGGATTCCGGAAGACCAGAACTATTTTCTCAAACCAACATCTATTTGTGGAGATAGCAGCGCCGAATACGGAGAAACTCTCCGAGTGTAAACTCTACCTAGAATGGTTGCCAACAAAGTTATCAATAGGAGGTAATCTTTATTCTTTAAGGGGAATCGTAGGCTTTAGGGGAGGTGCCTTGCCAACCGACATTGGTCATTACGTCGCGTATTGTCGACGTAGAAATTCGGAGTGGGAGGAATATGATGACTTAATGCAGAAAAAAGTTTCCTGCTCTGGAAAAAAATATATACGGTGTCATCTAATAGTATACACAGTGTAAAGATTTCACTCTTTATTGGATAATAAATTTTTGGAGGAACATTAAACGGCAAAAAGATTTAACATATGCAATCTGTACCAAAGCCATTACAGGAAGTGTAAGAATAGAGGATTTTCTTCTTAAATTTAAGACATGTTGATGACCTATGCTTAAAATATTATTTATAAATTATGATTAAAAATAAACATAATTTGATTTAATGTAATGATTTATAATTAAAACTTTTATTATTATATATTGAAGTGTAATTATGGTAAATTTATGCTTTTCTTCGCCTAAGGTATGAACCGAAAATGTTACTTCAGATCAAATTTCAAAATATTCTTAATATTAAGCATCTGGTAGATTGATTGTAAATACTTTTCTTGTAAAACTATGGCGATTTTTAAGATAAAAGTAAAAAAAAAATTAAATTTCAGATTTTTTTAAATATTATACACAAGGGCACAAAGAATTTCTTTTATCCATTTTAATAATCGTTATATAAGAACTTTTTAGAAGTTCGTTGCCATCAGAGAAGCACAGCATCAGAACCGATTTTCCGTCAATGTGTGGGCAGGTGAATAGAGGATTGTATCATTGGACCGTTTATCCTTCCGCAGAGGCTAACAGGAGCTGCCTATCTCCAATTCCTGGAACAGGATTTCCTTGCTATTGAATATGCATACTATTAAATTTACGATCACGACTTACGGGACACCCTGTATTTTTTTTGGCTTGTTTGTTATTTATCATTATTTTGGTTTTCTAATTTTTACTTATTTTATGTTGTTTCGTGTTTTATGTACTTTACCTTCCGGAGACCTAACTCGTCGGCCAATGGCCATACTGGTTTAACTAATTTCATTCTGAAAGGTAATTCCTTAATTCTAAGCTCTCATCCCCATCCCCCTATTCCTTTAAAGGATGTGTTACCAGATGTGTGCTATCTCCCCCTAACTTGTTTGGCAAGTGTTACTTTTTAAACTCCCCCCTACCTCCAAGTTTAGTCGGAGTTGAGAGTTCTATTATTATTTTAAATAATACACGAAATGTGAAAAAAAAAGATTTTTTTAACGTAATTACGATTGCGAACAATTTATTATTAAAGAATAAGAATTGAATGGTCTTAAGAGGATTTTTATACTCCAAACCTCAGATGTTTAAATTATCTTTCCAATTTTCATCAATAAATTATTCTGATTTTCTACTTTATTAATAGAGTAATGCCATTTTCTCTAACGCATCTGATTTACAAATTTCCGGTATTTCCGGAAAGTCACAAAATTTTTTATTAGCGTCACAAAACGTCACTAAATAATCACAAAATTTTGAGTTAAACCGAATTAATTTTTCTTTTGGTGGCGGTCCAACTTAATGGACCTTACAACATGGCCTTCGAGATATTAGGCCTCTGCAAAGATCGACAAAAGAGGGCGCAACGCGTACGTTTGTTTCTGATTGGTCGGAGGAATTCGAGAATTAGCTGCTAGTTTCAGCACCACGTAAACGCGAACGTGACGGGAACGCGTGTGACGTTTTCAATCTGAAATGACGTAGTATTTTCAGACTAGAAACGCCACACACGTTCGCGTCACGTTCGCGTTTACGTGGTGCTGAACCTCTCTATTAACAAAGCACTACATTGTTTTTTAAAACTTCTTCAGATTTTGGAAGATGGTGGCCATGCAACGTGTTTAGCTTTTCTTCCCGCTACGACAATCATTATCCCGTTTGAGGAAAACTTCCTAAGTCTTATTACCCAGATCTCTTTCTATTGCTAGGAAAGCATCGCTAGTTACTATTACTAAAAAATTTATTTTTTTTTGTCCGCAAAAATCGTATTGTTGCATGAATTGTTCCATGAAAATGAGTTTCGCGTGGTAAATCTTGAATACCATTGTTGTAGCCATTGGTTTTGCTCATAACAATGCTCATAACTTGCTGATTATTGGCTATAAAACGAATGATTATGCCTATATACGGGATGGCCTACTAACCACTAGTTTTAAATAAAAAAGAAAAGAAATTCGTTAGCTTACCTCTTCTTCTCGTCCCTGTCGTCCTTTCTTTTCTACTGTTCGATTGTGAGCCGACGTTGGATCTTCTAGAGCAGCCGGGATGGGGGACCCTCCCCCCCCCCCCCCCCCGGCTGACGATCTCTCTCCGTGGGAAGGGCGGAGAGGAGCGGAGCGCTGAAGGGCGGCCTCTCCCCGCCGGGAAAGCGGGCCAAAAATGTGAATAGGCCCGGTGGATCGGCGGGAAGCTCTGTCGAGGATCTTTCCCTGTCTTTTCAGCCAGTGAAGTCTTCAAAACACAAAAGAAAGAATAAGAAGAATACCTCAAAAAAAAGAATTGTCTCCAAGGAATCTTCTGCTCAAGATTGTGACATTGGAACTGATGAATCCCTGTCAAAGTCAACTGAATCTTCCGAATTGTCCTAGCCGGCGCCAGCCCTTCAAGCGGCGTCAGATTCATCTAGAGAATCTCATCCCATGGAGACATCGCAGGGCCGTGAGTCCCATCGAAATGAGCTTCAATCTCAACTCAAATTGGCCACCTGTTCGTGGTTGATTGTGTCGGTGTCTTGCTCCAGTGGGAAAACGCCCCCTCCAGATCTGTCGTCGCGTTCTGGAGAAGCCATCGATAGCTCGAATGACTCCATCTCTCCAGGCCTCTTCCGAAGGACTATTACTTCCCTCATTGGTTCTTCTCCTATTGTGACCAGGCTAAGCTAAGGAAAGTTTCTGGTCAGATTTTCTTCGAAATCACAAGCTCTCTCTTGTCTAAAATTCTCAGATATCGGCCTTTTTACTCTTGCCTTTGAGGTGCCCAAATTTTTCACCTCTACGGGATTCGGCGATTGATAACTCTAGAAAACCTCCAAGCCCATGCTGATCTAGGCAGCATAATTATTGACATTAAACACTTCAGTCCTCCTTATGACGGTGCCCTTTACGGGAATCTTCTGTTACATTTTAACTCTACCACTCCGCCGGAAAAAAATAAAGTTTGAGCATGAATTGTTCTCTATCTCTCGTCCTCCCCCCCAGGCCTATGCAGTACATACAAAGGCAAGGTGTAGCAGCACCCCTGCCTGCTCTAAATGCCTGTCTCCGGATCACACGAGGAGCGACTGTACCTCCCCCGTCTTCGTCTGCGCCAACTGTAGAGGTGGCACTCCTCCTACTACAGGGGGGTGTAGCAAGTTTAGATATGAGTCCCTCATTCGTAGTAAGATGATTGACCTTTACGTCTCTTACTACGAAGCTAAAAGACTCACAGATATGGAGCTGGGCAATAATGCGCCCAACCACAGTTCATATAGTACTGTGTCTAGTTTGAACCCGCTGGCAGTGCTCTCAAGTGGGGCCCTACTCTCCGCCTGCTCCAGGTGCAATTGACCCCTTGCTCTTAATAATGATGTTGATAGTCGAAATAACGCCTTGATCATCACCTGTTCGATGTGCGGACGCGAAGACCTCGCTCTAATTTTTCCATATCATTCCCCCATTCTTCCTTCTCCATCGTGCAATGATCTTCAACCTCACAGTGTTCCTCACCATGATCTCTCTTCCCTAAGTGATATTCCATCCCACAGTGATCTCCCGTCCCATAGCGACCCACCGCCTCACGGTGACCCTTTGCTCTCCCAGATCAGCTGGTCTCAGCTTTCCCCCTTCTCAGAGGGCCATCAGGCCAGTGAGGATCTTCCTTGTGCTCATAGTGAATCGTTAATTAGTGACATACCGATAAATCTGGGAAACCATACTGTTGACCAGCTTGTGGGCAACTGCCTAAAGCTGTTCATTTCAACGTTAGTAGATATTCCTGCTGCTCAAAGTAACCTTAGAGACATGGAGGACATTTTCAAAATTATAGCATCCCGCTCGACCCACACCCAAAAATGGCTTATCGATATTACTAGCTGGTGGAGAGGTATGCTTTCCCCCTTACCCCATAATAGCGTCATCTCCCATTAAATATCTTGACGTCCTCCACTGGAACATCAGAGGCCTGATGGCCAACTGGGAGGACACCACTCTGCTTCAACGAAAGTCTCAAATATTAACTCTTTGTGAAACCTTTTTACCCCCGGACAGGACTATCGGTTTCCCTTGGACTCAAACATATCTAAACAGTCGAGAAAAATACGGCGGAGGCAACCTGATCTCCGTTGGTTCCTGAATTCCACACTATGTAAACTTTCTTAGATATCACAAGGAAGTGGCCATCATCGACCTGGTAGTCTACCTCCAGGAGATATGGCTACATATCTACTGCATCTACGTCATGGGCTACCTAAAAAAGAGGGAGATGGATTACTTTAATGGATCAGCTGGAACCCCCTTTTAACGCCAAGAGCCCACTCTGGGGCTGTGACGGACGCAATACTAATGGCAAATATCTGGAGGAAATAATGCTTAGAGAAAATCTATCTGTCCATTTTACTACTGAACACATATCAGCCAGAGAGACTGCAATTGGCCGTCTTCGAACCTAGACATTGTCTTAACATCTCCAGGCTTCCCCTTCCAGACTCATTTAGAGACAGTCCCGGGTGCTTTTAGCAGTGACCACCAGCCTCTCCGTCTCCGATTGCTCCTTAATACTGCTGTTGCAACGTCCTCTCCATCTCTCCTCCCCAGGGCGCCCGCTTCTGCCCTTCAGTGGTCAGTCACGCCCAGAAGTACCCCGGTCTCTCCAGACCCTGTCTTCTTGGGTTCCTGGACATCCAGTCCCTCCTCCAGTTTCCCAGACGCGATTACTAGGAAATAAGCGAACCAAAAAGCCACTCCCATCAAGACTGTGTTGGTAGTCCCCCGATTGTGATGAGGCCACATGGTTCCAATACAAAGTGAGGCGGGAATTCTTGAAGTGTCGGTGCTCCGCATACTGCCTGACATTGAAGAAAATGAAAGCGAGATGTAAGAAATCGTTAAAAAAGGCCCGAAGGATGTATTGGACGTCGTCAACAATAAGAAACTCCGAATATAACATCTGGAGAGTCTTAAGAATACTTCAGAAACGCCCTGCTTCCTTCCCGCCGATAATCCATAGTAATGATTCTTTCCTTGATCCGATAGCGTCTGTTCAAGCGATCCTCCATTTTACTGTAGGGTCTAAACCATTTATTTGCCTGTTGTGGCCCAAGCCATTGCTTGACTTCTATCAGCCTCCAGATCTCACATCTCCTTGGGAACAGCTATTTTCCAAAGCCATTCTAAGGTTGGCTTTTAGGACTAAGTTTTCTGTCCCAGAGCTAGACAATCTTATTAATACTACTTTTGGGAAGTTAGGTGGTGGGCAGCTATCCCTCCTCCTAGAAGCCTTAAAACCTCTTGGACAACAGGCATTATTCCGCCGAAATGGAAGGAGTCCATCATTCATCCGGTTTTGAAGCCCGACAAGTCACCGCCGTTGCCTTCTAGCTATAGACCCATCGCCCTCACTTCATGTCTTATCAAGATTTTAGAGCGGCTTATTAACAATCGACTGCAACACTTTCTTGAAATCAATTCCATCCTCCCGGAGCAAGGCCTTGGCTTTCACAAAGGCCGGAACCACCTCTTTTCCGTAATTAAACTGGTGGACAATATACTCCTGGCCCGTGAGAAGGGAGAGCACATCGGGATCGTTTTTCTAGATGTTAACAAGGCTTTTGATTTGGTGCCTCAGGAAGTGTTGTATGACAAGTTGGTCAGCATCAAGACCCCAAGAAGATTCGTCATCTGGATCATGTCCTTTCTTACGAAAAGGCGAGTGAGAATGAAATACCCTGGTGGCGTAGCATGGGCAGAATGTCATCAAGGTCTCTCTCAGGGGTCCATCCTCAGTCCCACCCTTTTTAACATCTTTACTGCTGATGCCTTCTTTAACGTCTCAGCGGAGGTTGGCCGAAGTGTCTTTGCCGATGATATGGCTATCTGGTATTCCAGCAAGTCCATCCCAGAAATCCGGTCCAAACTTCAAGAGGCCTGTGACTCTTCTCTGACTGGGGCCTTGTCAGTGGTAATGAGTAATGAGTAATGACTTTGAAAGGGGTGGTTGTCTTAGAACCAAGCACTGCGACCTTAGGTCTATTGTACTATCCCCTAATGACGATGAAAGAACGATTATGGAAACAAACACAAACATCCATGCCCTGGGCGGAATTCGAACCCGCGACTCGCTGGTGTCGAGAGCGGAAAGACCTGTGCCTTAACCCTCTCGGCCACCGAGCCGGCTTGTCAGTGGTATCTTTATTTTCGCCTGACAAATCTGTAGTAATGTGTATAGCAAAAGGAGGCCCTCCCCCTCTTCCCTCGTTATTCTTGCAGGGCATTAGGCTCCCTATCAGACGTAATCATAAATTCTGTCTGAGAAAACTCAGATTTTTAGTTGTAAAAATAGATATAATGATATTTGTTTGTAAATGATTATTTTATATTTTTTATTTATGTTTTTTTATGTTTGCAGACAGTGATTGTTGAGTTTGTATTGTTTAAATAAATGTTAATAAAAATTTCCACGTGATAGTCGCTGTCTGCTGCAGTTGTCCCTCGCGAATAATTTTCGTGACCACGAGAATGTTGTGTCGCACTATTGTTAGTGTTCTTTTCGTAAATATTGGTTTTTTTCATTCAGACAGATCACTCCCAGCTTCGGGCTTGGCCAGACCTACTCCCCTTTGGTCCTCCACGTCTTTACTAGTGCAGCCATGGCGTTCAACTTTTCATTTTATTCCATAGCCATTCAATCGATTCTTTAAACATGGGAACCGACCATGTTTCTTTGGGTCCAGTCGATAACTGATAAAAGATCCCAATGCTTTGTAAATTGCTCCTACCCTGCCACTCGATGTTCAGTTCGTTACTATTGACTCAGACAGGTGAAATTCTCACTTTCTCGCGGCATCCATGATTATCTAACTAGCAGCATTTTTGCGGGTTTACCCGTAAGGTAATAATGAAATTTCTTTTGATACTATTTCAACAATAACGCGTATAAGGAACGCCATGCTGCACATTTCAGTTTATTTTAATAATTAATTATTATTTCGTAGTCTTCCTTTAGACATAAATGGAAATTTGAAATTTCTTTCCTATTCCTTATAGGGAATTAGTCTGGCTCAATGTATATTTAAATGTATATTCTTTTTTACAGAATTTTTGTATTTCATAAATAAATATCTCATTCTTGAACCAAGAATAAAAGTTTTTTTTAACAAGCCACTTCTATTCTTATGTTTGGGGTTCTTTTAGTATCACGTCTTAAATTCTATTTATTGCTTCCCCCCTCTGAACAATCTGGTAGCAGAGCGTGGTTAATCTTTTTATTTTTTGGTTCAGTCTTTAATACAATATGGAGGAATCATATTGTGAAGAGGGCCGTTCCCTCCCTAGCCCAACGACTGCCAATTATATTCAATGGACGTACCGTGTTTTAACCTTTCGCGAAACCAAAGGACTAGCCGAATACTTCCAAGAAAAGATCTCTCTCCCTACAGAAGCTTCAGCCAGCTCATCCGTGCGCCTTGACTGGGCAAGAGTACGGCATTACCTCCTAAGTATGGTGAATGATGATATTGTCATCATGCTTCAAGATGACAACCTCTTTACATTATGGGAAGCAATTAAAAGTCGATATGGAAGGCCGGATTCAGTGACACAGGCTGAAATAATGCGGCGTCTCTTAGCATTGCGTTTCTTAGACGCTGATGATCCGAATACTTATGTAGCAACAGTGCTACAAATCGTGCTCAGGCTGGAGCCGTGTCCCTGGTTCTGGATGATAAAATTTTGATTGGCCATATGGTCGCAGGTCTACCCTCAACCTATACTACATTGAGACTCGCGGTCCAGACAAACCCATCAATGTCAATTGAAACCTTCTAAGTCAACTTAATGTGGTCTTTAAGGACCACACCACTCCAAATTCATCAATAAGTGTAGCCTCATGTGCCACCTCTGTTTCTCCTCCGCATCCACATCCAAATGCTCGTCGAACAAATGACGTAACATGCTATAATTGTGGAGGCCGAGGACGCGTAAAAACGGTTTGTCCATCCAAAATTTATCCCACTACTGCAGGTCCAGCTACTTCACGCCCCCCCCCACTACCCCCCCCCCCCCCTGTTTGCAGCATGCCTCGTGCATCAGCTTCACATCCTAAGCGTAAGCCTCGTAAATCAGGCACAAAAGGGCAAAGCAAGAAACCTGCAGCCAACTGTGTTGGTGTTGCAAACAAGGATTGGATAGTGGACACGGGGAGCTCATTTCACGTAATTAAAGAAAAACCATGTCTTTGATTTTTTTTTTACATTTCTTAATGTATTATTCATTTGACATGTATTTTATTTGGTATACTAAATGCAAATATTGTTCTTTTGCATATTTTTTTTTTGCTAAAATGGAAGACAAACTGTGTGCGCACATAAAAATGAAAAAAATAATAAAAGGCATAAATGTTTCTTTGTTTATTGTAACTTAGATAATTTTTTTATCCGAACTTGTATATGGAACGTCAGTATCCGTCATTTCAAGAAAATTACAGGGGGACTTTGTTCGGGAAAACTAAGATTTTTTGTTGTAAAAATAGATATAATGATATTTGTTTGTAAATGATTATTCTATTTTTTTTATTTAAGTTTTTTTAGTTTGCAGACAGTGATTGTTGAGTTTGTATTGCTTAAATAAATGTTAATAAAAATCGCCACGTGATAGTCGCTGTCTGCTGCAGTTGTCCCTCGCGAATAATTTTCGTGACCACGAGGATGTTGTGTCGCACTGTTGTTAGTGTTCTTTTCGTAATTACTGTTTTTTTTTCATTCAGACAGATCACTTCCAGCTTCGGGCTTGACCAGATCACGTCCTTTGGTCCTCCACGTCTTTACTAGCACAGCCATGGCGTTCAACTTTTCATTTCATTCCATAGGCATTCAATTGATTCTTTAAACATGGGAACCGACCATGTTTCTTTGGGTCCAGTCGATAACTGATAAAAGATCCCAATGCCTTGTAAATTGTTCCTACCCTGCCACTCGATGTTCAGTTCGTTACTATTGACTCAGACAGTTGAAATTCTCACTTTCTCGCGTCATCCATGATTATCTAAGTAGCAGCATTTTTGCGGGTCTACCCGTAAGGTAATAATGAAATTTCTTTTGATACTATTTCAACAATAATGCGTATAAAGGGTGGTTGACGCACGAACGCATGCGTTTCTGCGATCTTGCGTCGAATCGCATATCCCATGGTGCATCAGGCCGATTTACATGCACGCATGAACGCATGCGATACTGCGATACTGCGTCGAATCGCACGTCGCATGAAGTTCGAGGGGTTTAAACTTTTTAACGCTGCGTTACTGCGATTCAGGCCCCCTTTCCAAACAAATGTACTTCAACATATGTATAGCTCACATGTTTCGATGGTATCTGGCTATAAGAACCTCGTATTAATCTATTTCTTATAAAATGAATTAGAAATAATAAAAATTTTCTCATTATAATCTATTTTTTAAATTTTATCTTCTGTTTCAAATACTTTATTGTCATTTTTGAAGCATGTCTTTCTTATTAATCATAAATTTCTTATTTGTTTCTGGTTGTTCCATCGTTTTGGAAATAAGGGATCGATTGTCTTATTTTCCCACTTTTTTAATTGTTTGGAAAATTTAAATCTCTTTAAATTTAATATCGTTGGGGAAAAATTATTACATTTCATTAATTTGATTTTAATTTTAATTCCAATCCCAAAACACACACAAATAAATTATAAACCAAAATCCTAATATACAACAAAAATTACAGAAAATGTTTTTGTACATAGTAAGCTGTATGTAATTTTTTACTGTATTTAAGAAATTTTGGTTTGTAACTTATATTTTGTATATTGCGTTTGAATAAATATAAAATTAAATTAATTTTTTTTAATATTTTCCTTTTTTTCGACGAATTTTTAAAGTTTTTACAAATTGGTTTCATACAGCTTTACAAGAATTTCATACATTTCTAAGTAGATTTAATACAATTTTATTAATAAAATTCAAACATCAAGTACTAATATTTGAAAAAATGGTAGGAAAATTCTGTGACCCGGATTCGTACCAGGAACCACGAGTTTTAATAGATTTAACACTTTTTTAAAAGAATATAATACCATTTTAAATGAATTACCGGTGAAATACCCCCTCAGTACAGAAATACGGAAGAATGATTTTTTTTTTATTAATACTATATTGTATATTTTAGTATAACTATACAGTGTTTAACTGTTACTCTTTATGTTACATTTTGTTTGTTTGCAATTTGTTTATGTTACAATTTTGTTTTCTGTAATTTAATTAAAATAAAAAAAAATAAACTATCTGTGAATTTACTAAAACAAGATTTCAATAAAAATGTTTTTTCTTACTTAATTTTGGTAATTAAACTCCATTTACACTGAAATAAAACATATGTTTTATTTATTTAAAATTGTATTAAATCTATTTGAAAGCACATTAAATTCATTTAAAATTGTATTAAATCTATTTAGAAATGTATGAAATTCACGAAAAACTGTAATTTATTGTTTTGTAATTTATTTTTCTTATTCATTTTAATTTTATATATTTGCAAAAATAATGGTTATTTTATAAGAAACAGATTGATATATTCTTGATTTCGGTAAGGAGCCATGAAAATAAAGAAGGGAATCATGTATTAAACAACAGACATCGAGGACTCCACTTTATTTGCTGTGCTCTTTGCAGAAATAGCACCCCCTCCCCTCCCCTGTCGGTCCAGTGGAAGCACCGACACTGCTATATATATGAATTTCTTTAGTGATTGTCAGTTCAATCACATCAAGGAGCTTTATATCAATACATATGGACAGTCTAGTGGTATATTTTTTCTAGATGGCTAAAAACGTCATTAAAAAAGGCACGAAGAAACATCGTCGCTGATGCTTCGCTAAACAAGACGCCATGTTGCTTCGAGAACTTTTCAACCCATGAGCACTTGCGCAATGAGAATCGGAGCGAACGCCACCTAGAGAACACCACCTAGAGAACGCCACCTGTTCTCTAGGTGGCGTTGACCTGGTGCATGTGAACCGGAGCCTCCATTTTGCAGACGCAGCGTTTCATCGCACAGACGCACACCGGCTAATCGGACAACGCAGTTCGCAGCAACGCATGCGTTCGTGCGTCTATGTAAACCACCCTTAAGGAATGCCATGCTGCACATTTCAGTTTATTTTAATAATTAATTATTATTTCGTAGTCTTCCTTTAGACATAAATGGAAATTTGAAATTTGTTTCCTATTCCTTATAGGGAATTAGTCTGGCTCAATGTATATTTAAATGTTTAAAAATTTAAACTCAATTCGCACAATGTAACGATGAGTATTTCTCATTACAGTATTTTGCTGTATTAATGTACATTTAAATATTTTTTTTATTATTTATTTCGAGAAATATTTTTTCTTTTGCAATGGAGATCACAATGCCAATTCCTCAATTGAATCATACTGTATAGAATATTCTTTTGTACAGAATTTTTGTATTTCATAAATAAATATCTCATTCTTGAACCAAGAATAAAAGTTTTTTTTTAAACGAGCCACATCTATTCTTATGTTTGGGGTTCTTTTAAGTATCACGTCTTAAATTCTGTTCTATTTATTGCTTTCCCCTCTGAACAAATTCCTTGGCATGATTGTTGATGACAAACTAAGGTGGCACCCTTTCGTCACCTCCTTGAAAGCCAGTGTCAAACAGAACTTGGCGCGTGCTAGATTAGTTGTGAAGTCCAGATGGGGGCCCCCTTGGTCTGAGACTTCTTCCTCGATGAGCTCAATAATCAGAATCCCAGGCTCTTATGCTATCGTCCTTCTACTAGCGAAAAATTTGGTGATTGAGCCCCTATTCAAGGAGGAAAGAAAAATATTAAGATCATGTCTACGAGCCCCCTTGTCATCCCCTTGACCAATGCTGTATTTAGAGGCTGGTATTCCCCCTCCCCTGCTCAGGTGGGAAGCCAAAGCTGTGGGTTACTCATATTGTCAATCATCACGGCAACTTGACAGTCTAGTCGTCTACGAGAGTGCTAAGCAAATTCGAGTGCAGTGATGTGCGTATGTGCAAACCTACATTGCTTCATTATGTTTAGGACGCCCCTCCTGTCAACCTAGTCTGCGCCACCCCCGATTGGGTTGGTGCGACCCCGTCCCCGAGAGCGCGCAACGCCTTATTTGACTTCTTCCTTCAGAACATTTCCCAGATTATCAAAAGTTTTTTACGGATCCTTCGTTGACTCCGTCGGGCTTAACTGGAGGAATAGGGATCTACAGGAGAGGCAGTACCATTGTTGCGCAGAAAGTCGCTCCAGCCACCATTCTACCAACTCGAACTAATTTCTATATACAAGGCCCTTGTAGTGATTTCCTCCCTCCCTTCTGCCCGCCCGTTATTTAATAGTATCTGATTCTAGGAGTGCCCTCTTATCCATCCAAGGTGCCCTAAATTAAAACAAATGGCATTTCAGGGGCCTCCTCGCTTATGTAATAGACCTGATCCAGCAACTTTTTGCAAACGAGTATCACATAAATTTCCTCTGGACGCCTAGTCACAAGAATATCTACGGAAACGACCTCGCAGATAAATTGGCCAACTGGGTCAGGTCAGGGATAAGCCTTTCCAAGACCCCACATCTCTCTCGCCACTCTCATCCGAACGAGAGTGATGGTGCTCTGGAACGAGCTCTGGACAGCTGAGACGAAAGGAAAACACTTCAAATCTCTTTTCCCCAAAGTGGAAGACGTGGCAAAAAGCCACCCCTAAATGGCTCTCCTCTCTCCAAAGATCTGTATTGTTCACGTTTAGAAGTGGTCACGTTCTTTTGAAGCAGTTCCTGCATAAGATTGGCATCTCCTCGTCTGATCTTTGTGAATGTGGCGCTCAGGAGTCAGTACAGCACGTGCTTCTGTGTTGTCCTCGCTTCCGTCGCCAGAGGGCGCTGCCCACTCGTGGCCTCTCCACCCGGAACTTAGATGTGTCATTAAAATCAATTTTGCTAGCTTTGCCTAAGAAGCCCTGCCATAAACGTGACGCTATCAGACCTGGCTGAAGAATGATGAAAAGTGGGAATGGAAAACTGATAAGATGTCAGAATCAGAATCCACTACCCCACCTTCCACCACCAGGCCATGACATCGCTTGACGTTGGTTTGATGTCTCTCCAGTGCAAATACTGCCAATGATATGTCTGATGTCAGCTGTCCAGGTAAGTTTGGCTATGAGTTCTGCGTCGGCTGCTTTGCAGATCATTAGAAAATTAATTTCACTCTTCAGCTGTCTGAAGTCGGCAGCAAACTACTCCTTGGGGGTGGTTTGGCAGAGGAGTTGTAAGAGCTTTTGCAGCATGAGAAGATGACGGCAATGACGTCTTGCAGTATCGATCCCAATCTTCCTGAAGAAACGTTTGATTTTACTTTTAAGCAGTAACTACGAAACTAGAGTAGGAGACACTTTCTGGAGATGGCATTCCATAAATTGAACAAACGATTCCATGTATTCTTCATCATCAAGTAGAGAAATATTTCCAGTTCTGATGGGAAGCAGTACGTGCAGCTGATGCTGGAAATGCAGGATTCCATGACCACATGATAGCACTGTGATCGGAGAAGGAACATGGAATGAATCCCATTGAACCAGGTGAGCCAGCAAATGCATTATCGATAAGAAATAGGTCTAAGCATGATGACAAAGTGGGGCCTTGATGGTAGGTGGGGCCAGGATGGAGAGTGTCCATAAATCGAATAATGTATTTTTCTGGCATAAACAATGGACATGTCTAGATGAGAAGATATTTTTATCATCTTGATGGCAGTTAAAGTTCCCAACAATCACTACAAGTGCAGATGAGCACAAAAATTTGTTAATGTCACAAAAAGTATCTGTTTCTCTACTGAAGCACAAGGGATTTACACATTAAGCAGTCGGAAATTGGCATCAGATGCTGTGATATCTAACCAAATCACTCTGCACTCCCAATCTCACATAAACTTCGTCTTCTGAATGGAGAGGAAGAGTTTATAAATAACTGTCCCTGAGGATAGCAACTGTGAAAGCCAGAGAGATTATAACACTGTTGTGTTGGGGCTAGTTTCATCTCCTGGAGTAGAAGAATATCTAGTACTTACAGAGCGCTAAAGGTTGACAATACTGACTGATTAAACGAGGAACCAACAGATCGAACATTCAAATAAATGACCTACTGAGGGATTCAGGATGGTAGAAGCAGGCCTGGATCCGAAGAAGACTGGAGCCTCACAGATTGGTGATCCTGTGGATTAGCTAAGGAGTCCTGTGGATTGGTGATCGAGTTCTATGCAAAGGGCAACTGTAATAGTGGCTTGCACTGCTCTCTTGTTAAGATAATGATGCCTTTCCGTCCTTTCTGCTATGATGGGATCTGGATTTCTTACGAGGGCTTTTGACCAGTGTATGCCCCTCCCATTGTGTAGATGCGGCAAAGGATTTTGCCATCCCAGTTGCTGGAACCAATGAAGACACTGGAGCCAGAGGAGGTGGGCAGATGATTCTCGATGACAGATGAGCGATGGCAGAGGAAGAGATGGAAATTTTTCCTTTGAAATCGCTGTCTTGGAGCCCATGGCGTCATCCACTTTGTCCTCTACAAATCTTACTTCCTCGACCATCATGATGTCGTTTGTTGGCTGATGAGGAGGAATGACCTCGAGAAGTTCTGAAGCCGGAGGGGGAGATGGCATGGCATTCCGCGGGTCTCGAGGTGGAGGTGGAGAAATTTCCCTCGCACGTCAAAAGAAATTGCCCTCTCTCGAGGTGGAGGTGTGACCAGCTCTCGTGTCATCATCGGTGACAGCTTACCTGGCAGTGGCTGAGGCGATGACGTAACTGCTCTGGTGAGTCGTAAACCCTCTCTGGGAATTGGTGGAATTTGCCCACGGTACAAGTCTCGCATTTATTCAAGAGAGGGCAATTTCTCTTGACATGCGAGGACTTCTTGCAATACCAACAGCATTGCATCATTCCCTTAAACGACATGAAGACACGTTCACCATGTAATATAAGGGATCCTAGGATGTCCATTTTCGAATCGCAAATGAGTCATTCTATATGAAATGAGACACTATATTTTTATAAAAGAATCAAAATTTTTTTATACATTCCCGACATGAAAGTAAGTAA
The DNA here is from genome assembly GCA_023313115.1 of Rhysida immarginata. Classification (NCBI taxonomy): domain Eukaryota; kingdom Metazoa; phylum Arthropoda; class Chilopoda; order Scolopendromorpha; family Scolopendridae; genus Rhysida; species Rhysida immarginata. Next base: position 193,641 of record JAHWFO010084474.1, read on the forward strand.
CCCCACAGTTTTAATTTTCATCTAGCATAATTTCTTAGAAAAATATTCGCAATCAAATTTATAGAATTTAGCCAGTTAAGGTGTTTTATAAACACATATTTCTCTGAAACAGTACATCGCACAGGTTTCATTCATAGCTCATTTTAATGCTTAAAATGTGGGTTTTTAAACTATACAGGCTGTTCAATTTATCTGAAGACATTGAAATATCTCGAGAACCACACATCGGATCAAAAAAAGTGTGGAATGAAAAATGTTCGTCTCGAAGGGGGACATCTAATGATACCAAACTCGACCCCCCACCCCCACCCCCTGGAGGTGGGGGAGGGAGGAGTTAAAAAATTTAAATGGGAACCCCCATTTTTTATTGCAGATTCGGATTCTCCAGGAAAAATTACCCCAATTTGACCTACGATTCGAGTCATTTCGGTCACAGATGGCGCTGTAATCGACAAAAATCAAAATGGGTAAAAAATCGTTGAAAAATAGCGATATCTCAAGAAATAGGCATCAGATCAGCAAAATAATTTTGAAAAAAAAATAAAAAATTTTAAAAACCACGTTTTAAAGTAGAGAATAATTAGCTTTGTCCTGAAGAATTTTAGCTATGAAAAACGAGGGGCGCATGAAACGGGTGTGTGCGTGCAACCATGGATTCGTGCGTGTGTGCGCGTGCAACCATGTGGATTCGTGCGTGTGTGTGCCTGTGCATATGCGTGTGTGTGTGTGGTGTGTGTGTGTGTGTGTGTGTGTGTGTGTGTGTGTGTGCGCGCGCGACCAAGGTTTCCGATAAAAAATTTGTTTCTCATTGGAAATTTTGACATAATTCGCTTCCCCACCCCTCGGGAGTGGGGATGGGTGGACAATTATGGTGTCATTAAGTAGCATTTGTAAGAATATCAAAACATTTAATTTTATTTCGCTGATCTGATACCTATTTATTGAGATATCGCCATTTTTCAACGATGTTTTACCCATTTTGATTTTTGTCGATTACAGCGCCATCTGTGACCGAAATGACTCGAATCGTAGGTCAAATTGGGGTAATTTCTTCTGGAGAATCCGAATCTGCAATAAAAAATGGGGGTTCCCATTTAAATTTTTTAATTCCTCCATTCCCCGCCTCTAGGGGATGGGGGTGGGAGGTCGAGTTTGGTATCATTAGATGTCCCTCTTCGAGACGAACATTTTTCATTCCACACTTTTTTGATCCGATGTGTGGTTCTCGAGATATTTCAATGTCTTCAGATAAATTGAACACCCTGTATATTTTCAGATATAACGGAAATTAAAGAAAAATTTATTTAGCACATTTTTAACAATAAGTTTTGGAAATATTAAGTTAAAAACGATATTGGGTAGATGTACCAGTAGTTGACAGTGCACCAGTAATTGACAATTCACGATTTAAAAGCTTTTAATAATGTAATAAGGCAAGAAAAGAGACTGGTGTTGCGACCTCGTATTAAACAATGTATTAGGCTTCCCAAAAAAGCAAAAAACTAGGAACTTTGCTCCCTATTATGGCCGCAAACACATGTTGATTGTTCAATGCCTTACCGAGTCGAAAAAACCTTGCAATGAACCACTACGTGAGGGGTTGATTACTTGAATTTATTTCATGAATGTTATGCAATATTTGTTACTAATTTTACCTGAACCTTTTTGTGTGATCAGTGGACATTACTTCTAGTATTAACAGAATTTCTGATGACCAGTTTGTTAACTGTTTTAACCCACCGTCAACTACTAGAACCCAGATATGTAGTTTCACTGGTAATTGACATAACCTTTCAATTATTGATAATTTCTGTTTGAAAAAAAAACGAACGAAAATATACTAATGTGACATAGAATGTAGGGTAATAATATAGAAAACATGATGTTTTTATGTGTAACTTCCTAATTTCCAGTTATTGATCTAGATGCGTCAATTATACGAACTTGATTGTCAATATCTAGGTCAGCCGATTCGACATAAATCTTCTAGGCCCTATTCGCCGATTCTTTTTGTTGGTCCTGAATCTTGTCACAGAGACGATCAACAGATAGCCCAGGACAAGTTTTCTTCCAAGAAGAAAACTACTATTCTGTTTACTATGATAAGAAGTAGCATTTGCAAGTAGGAGAACAATCGTCAAAAATCAATTTTTTCTACCAACAATTTGTTGGCCAAGATATAATGATATTGAACTGCTGGAAAACACGTTCATTTTCTATGGTTCTTGCACTCTACATGGGAGTGAACTGATTTTACTTATTATTTCAAAAGGAAAAAATATAAGTGGTCTATATGAACAACTTAAGTTTTAAAAAGCATAATTTTAGTTAATGTTAAATATACTTTAGACATTCTTAAAAATGCTTGATTTCTTCAGCTACTTTTGAATGTAATCAATTTTTTTTGTAAAAATAGTTAACAAAAATAGGTAATTAAATTATTGTCAATTACTGGTGAAACTGCCTGTCAATTTCTGGTATATTAACTGTCAACTACTGGTGATTCCTGCATTAGTTAGGAAAAAATTTAATTACTTAATAACTTTTAAAGATATAATAATTGTTTAGAAATTGGCACATCCTGCACTATATTTGCAATTTAATGGTATAACTAGAAAAATTTCAAACTGCAATTTGATTTACGTACACAATTTCGTTTCACAGCAATGTCTTAAACTGTCAATTACTGGTACATCTACCCTATTAAAAATCTGTAAAAAAAATACTGTTATATTTCTTGATGTGTGCTCTTATGGCCACCCAAATTTCAAAGTGGAATTCCTTTTAGAAGTATAGAAAATAGAAATGATGTAATTTAATTAAGTGTTAATTGCCCATGACGTGATCATCGCTTCAAGGATATCGCCTGAGCCATTGTTGTATTCTGTCTCCTGCTCATATATCAAAGCATGTCGTGTCGTGGCCTCATAAATAATTTAATACTAGCTACATTCAAAAACTCCGTGCTAGTCCTGTTTAGCGTGTCGTGTTGCTAAAAATCTGATGTCACTTCCTGCATGAACCGTGTCCCGTGTTGCATTTTCGTCCGTGTTCGTGTACAGCCTTCTCTAATCATGTAGGCTGTGGTTCGTGTTAGCTCTCTAGCACGACAATGGCGCGCATGCTCATTGTGGCATTCCTCATCTCTCTCATGAAAAGCTGTAATGGCGGAAAAACGCCGCTTCCCTGAATATTTCATAGTTATACCAATTAATTGCGCCATCATCCCATGATTAATTAGTGTAGAAGGAACTCTTATTTGTTCAAGAACATCCCAGGACACGACTTAGTGGATGCTAACGACCTGTTCATTTAGCTGATTTCCATTGTTGTTTCAGGCAGACAAAACAATACCGCCTAGAGAGAAAGCCTGCTCACGGAAAAATCATACATTGTTACATCACCTACGGTAGGGACAATTTCGTGCTTATTATTGATAGAAATATGATCAACAATACCCTATCGTAGGTGATGTAACAATACTCTGCCTGAACGGTCTCAACTCAAGTGGCAGCACAAATCGTGCTCGACAGCACAGACAACACGAGCACATTCAAAAATTAACCTCAGCACGGTCGTGCTATAGCTTAACACGACATGCTTAACACGACTAGCACGGGGTTTTTGAATGTAGCTACTGATTGATCTATTTGGAATTCCATCCTGTAATTTCGTAGTGTCATGCAATGGATATGAGGGAATGAAGCTCTATTTTTTTTTTTAGTAATTTTAGATTAATATAGGATTTTATAAAATTAAAATGAATTTTCCCTCATATTTTATTTTGAACTCCATAAAGTAAATTAAAGATAAACAAGTTAAGAGGAAAAAGGTTTTATCAAACCAAGCTTTTATAACGTTTTATTTAGTGGCAACAATACAGCTTAATTTTGCAACAATAAACAATAGACACATTTACTCTCGCCATAACGAAATGTCCAATTGTTACAACAATCAATTCGTAGTAATGAGTTAGTACCATTAGAACACGAACCAATGAACCGATTTGAAAATTTTTTTCTTTATCATAAATTGTCATCGATTCTGCATAAGTGTGTCAAATTGCAGCTCCCTAGCTTGTCGGAAAGTTGGTTTAATATTGATTACAAGATTTGACCTAAACAACTAACACAGCAAAGTTAATAAAAGCTATTAAAAAGTGATTCATTTTAGCTTCAATTTGACATATACGACAATTCCCTATTACGAATATAACCAGAGATATGCTTCGTTTTATGTGATGAGGTGTGCGAAATCTTGATAAATCTTGATAACTTTGATAATTAATTATAGCTAAAATTTATTTTTATCTGGCAAACGAAACTATGCATGCCTTATATTTTATCCACTAGAATACACTGATAAAAAAAAATTCGGAGACGTTAAGGTCAATTATCACCCGATTTTATCTGATTTTATCCAAATGACTCACATCGAAGTATATGTCGCCGTTTTGAGGCTGGGGAGTGTCAGCATACTCGGGACGGAAGATGGACCATTTTGTGCGGACCGTGAGGTGGCTTGGGTCAGCATGGTAAATGCTGATGATGGTATTGCCAACCGTCACGCATTCCGCAACTACGATTCACTGTGCAATATTTTTCAGGTGCAGAGCATTCTCAACTCAGTTAAGGAGAGCTTCTACAGAACCAGCATGGTGGGAATGCCAGACACTAATACAGGGGCATGCCAGTTTTGGCATAGAGCCCCTTCATAAATTTGCAGACGGTGTGTGGCCCGACTGCTACAACCATAACCATGAACTCCATGCTTATCAAAAATAAAGTTGTTTTAAAGTTCGGGGGGGGGGGGGGGAACCTAGGGGAGGGGTGCTCGATGTAAAAGTGTCAAAAGTCACTCACACAAAATGTCACAATTTAGTTCACAGTATGTCACAATATACAATAGTTTATAAAGTCACACTTGTAAGTATTATTTGGCTTTCGTGGACAGACGTTTCAGACAACTGCTGTTGTTGGAGCTAAGGTGTTGCCTTAGCAGATGCCTCAGAAGCTCGAAATCAGGTGCCTATGTGGAAGGTGAGGCTTATGTAAAAGCTTCAATGTGAGGCTCGTTCACCCACTGGTGGGTCATCAGAAGTCCATAGGAAACGTAAAATGGAAAGCACAGGATTATGGTCCCCTCCGATAAGCACACAAAGGCGTTGAGATGACGAATAGTGCCTCTTGAACATAGAAGAACCTAGCCAATGCCATTCAAGAAGAAGACACGAATAATTTTTCGATTGAAAAATCGAATGAAAAATTCTGCGACCCGGATTCGAACCAGGAACCTCGACTATCATGACCGACGCCTCTACCAATTGGGCTATTGCAGACACCGAGAAAAAATTATTACCTTGTTTGGAGACAATATCCAGTTTATAATTATCATTATTATCTGTGAGTTCATCAAACTTTCTGATGGCTTGGATAGGAGAAATTCTCGATCTGAAAGCCAGGAGCCTGCCTCCCATTGGGCTTTCAACCGTGACAGCTTGGTTGTCCGGGTGTCTGCGATAGCCCAATTGGTAGAGGCGTCGGCCATGATAGTCGAGGTTCCTGGTTCGAATCCGGGTCGCAGAATTTTTCATTCCATTTTTCAATCGAAAAATTATTGCCTGTGTTTGGAGACAATCTCCAGTTTATATTATTATTATTATAAGAAGACACGACTTAAGATGGGCAGCTTGCTTTCTTCCACACAATTAAAGATGTTGGGTTTGGACTTTTTGCCCTGTCAAACTGAGCCAGCCACAATTCTTTATTCAGGAATGCGATGGGAATGGCCAATCCATCTTCAAAGGATCACAGGTGGAGTCATCCATCAGGACTTACTGAGTGGAGGAAAAATTAATCAGACCATAATGCTATTTGAGCCAATCCCAGGTGGACTGTGAAAACGAGCACTCAAAATACACATGAGTAATGGATTCTACTATGCAACAGAATAGGAATGCAGCAACCTGGCTAGGTTTGTCGACCGTGGAAAGAGAACTGTGCGAAATACAACAGTGTATTAGACAACTATTGATATTAGCAAGTACAAGAAGACAATTGGGATCTTTCTTAGCCACTAAACAATCAAAGCTATTAACGTCTACTAAAATACACTTAGAAGAGGATTCCAGGTTCAAACGCGGACATTCAGCAGGGCACCCCGTGAGAATACCGGCTATGTCAGATAACAGAAATATCACTTCTACGGTCTCAAGCTTCCATGGGATAAAATTCAATGTAGAATGGCAGGGTGTGGCGACCAAAGACGGGCTAGTGGTCCTGTTGGGTCAGCCTGGCGTTGGGGTTATCCCAGTCGGTTCTGCCTTGTTCCTTTTGGATCGCTTGGGGCTGAGGGCTTGGGCGATCGGCTCGGAATCATGCTCACTAACTCCCACTTGCTCTGGAATAACGTCCCGTTGTCGGTGTGTACGATGCTGGAGAGAATCTGTCTGGTTTCGCTCAGCTTTATTATGAATTTTCAAGTTTAAAGTGGAATCAATGTCTCTAAGCCTATTATGCTTACAATAGCATGCGGAATAAAGACCTTCCTTATTTACGAAATCCAGGTCCGATAGATGTCCTCTGACGGGCGTCGGAAGTACGATGCTCTTCTCGTGGACAGCCGATGTGGCTTCTTTTGGCTACGGTCCTCGTGCTCCTTTGGTTCCCGACGTCGTCTGCTACTTTCGCTCACTCAGCCTTTTCCTCGCTTCCTCTCGTCTAAGAAAATTCATAACAAAAACATAAGTCCTAATTGATCAGTGTCTCTCGAATTTCCTTGGCGGGCAAGGTTTCCTATCATGGCTCAGCAGTGGTCCATCATCAAGGCGGGCATCAGGTCCATAGTTGTACATTGAGCCAGGATCTCGTACTTTCTGATTTTGGCTTCTCTGTCCTCTCCTTTTATCCCACTCTCGAGGATTCTGCGCCGCATCTACGCATTGCAATCGCCAATTGCCTTTCTTCTTTTGAGCTTTTCTTCTCTCCATGGGTCCATTGCAGCCGGGGGTGTTCCTTTCTCTTGGAGCTCTTGAATTATACTTTCTCCATGTCAAAACTTCGGAAATAGATTTTTTGACGAGCCTTTTCCTTCGAGGATTTGAGATCATCCCGCTGCCGAACCCGTGTCGAAAATCTTCAGTTTTCGATTGCGGCCTTTCTTCTTTTTTCCTTCTTTTCGTCCTTTTTTCTGCAAAATTAAAATTACGTTTATTAATTTTCTCTTCCTTTTCTTACTACATTTGCCTGTAATTCTCTTCTTTTTGCTCCTTCCAAATATCTTGACAAGGCATCAGCAAAAATATTTTTTTCTGCCTTAATATAAAATATCTCAACAGGTAACTCAAGCAGACTTTGTAACACTCTCGACTGCAACTTTGATGACTGCTTCTGTTTCAAAATCCTTGACGCCGCTTGGTTGTCAGTATAAATTTTTGTTGGTACCTGCTGGATGTAGTGCCTCCAAAATTGCGCAGCATTTCCTATCGCTGTTAGCTCCCTTTCGTACTTGGAGTATCGTTCTTCATCTCGCCTCCATCTTCTTGATTCGAAGGCTATTGGAAAGAGTTTGCCCTCATGCATCTGCAATGCCACCAATCCTGCCACCATTTCCAAAGCATCACATAATGTGTATAATTTTTTCTTTGCCGAAAACATCTTCAAAATCGGAGGCCCCCCCTTAATGCCTCTTTAAGCTTATCAAAGGCTTGTTTTCTTTCCCAGTTCAATATAAACGGTTCGTCTTTTCGCAGCAGCTGGAATAGGGGATCAGCTACTTCAGAATATTTGGGGATGAATTGCCTATAAAATTGCATGGATCTTAAAAATGCTCTGACTTGTCTTAGGGTTTTAGGCAACAGACAGTTTTTGATGGCTTTTGTTAATACATTATCGCAGGACTTCCCCTTTCTAGAGAATGTATAGCCCAGATATTTGACAGTTGTGATGGAAAATTCGAATTTGCTGATTTTAAGATACCAGTCATCTCGAGCTAACCGTTCTACTACCTGTCCTATCCTTTCCTGGAGCTCTTCTTTAGTTTGGGCATATATTAAGATGTCATCAAAGTATGAAGCCGTTATTGAGTATATCCATCTAGGTCTCATTAAATGCTCTTGAAAAAGTTGAGGAGGCTCCTTTCAGCCCAAATGGCATTACTCCGAACTCGTATAATCCATAGCGAGTTTTGAAGGCCGTCAAAGGGATGTGGTCCTCCTCCATCCTTATCTGGTGATAGGCATCCATGATGTGAAGTTTTGAGAAGTAACGGGCCTCTGTCAGTTTATCTACTAAGTCATCGATCCTCGGGGCTGGGTACTGATTGTCTCGCGTAATCTGGTTTAACTTTCGAAAGTCAATACACACACGCAGCCCGCCATCTTTTTTTTGCCACAAATAGTACAGGGCTGGCGTAGCTGGAACTAGATACTCTAATTAGTTCTTTATTCAATAACTTAAGGTTGTCCTTATTTCTTTTTCTTCTTCTTTAGTTGAATGATATAATGGCGCGTTCACTGCTGTGGCTCTATTAATCAAATCTATGGCGTGCTGTATTTATCGCTCAGGTGGCAACCCTTCAGGCAGTTCATCTGGAAATAGATGTTTATACCTCTTTACTAATCTTTGAAAATCAATAGGAATGCTATTTATATTTTCTTCAAATTTAGCATATGAACTACCCTGTTCTTTTTTTCAAGAAGACGGCATATACTGGAACGTCCTCCTCTTTCGTGATAATATGCATGAGCTCGACAGCGGATAGTTGGTCTGCTTCATCTTCTTCATTCCTCCATTTTTCCAACAGGGTGTTACGTCCCTTCACAGTGACGAAACATTTTTTTGACGCCCAATGTAAAGTTGGACTTTCTTTTTCAAACAATGGCATCCCCAATACCATGTCGTAATTCTTTATGGGGAGTATATTACAGCTAGCTTGGCCTCGATATTTCCTGCTCTTTAGCTCAATCTTCTCCGTTTCTCCTTTGATCTTCCACTTCTGTCCATTTATTAGTGATGCTTGTCTTTTTATCTTGGGCTTATAGGTTTTTATTCCTATTTTTTCCACAAACCGCTCATCAATAAAGTTTTCCTCAGCTCCCGTGTCCAACAACACTTTTGCATTAACTGTATTTGCTTTACATTTAATTATAAATAAATTTTTATGGTTGTTTCCTTTTACAAAATTAGCCTGCGGGAAACGTCTTTTCTCTTTATCACGCTTTCTGTCTTTTTTGCAAAAACGGGCGATATGCCCGGGATGGCCACAATTAAAATAGATTATTCTGCCTTTGGCTCTCCTCTGTCGTGGATTAGTGCCGACGGTGTCGATTTCCATAGGTTCCCCAGGGTCCAAGCTACTTTCTATAGGTCCGTCCTGTGCCTGGTGCCAGCTTTCTAAAAAATGTATGGCCTCATTAATATCTCTAAATGCTTTCATTCGCATTGTTACTTTTAATGACGGAGATAGTCCTTCAATTAACCACAAAATTTTATCGTGCTCTGAGGCCTCTTGTATCCTGCCTAATATTTGTCAGAATTGGGTTAAATACTGCCTTATATTATTTTTACCCATTTTTAAATTTAGAATATCCCTTCTTAAAGTTATTTGGGTATGTCCTTTCCAAAAATTTTGTAAAAATCTGGTTTCAAAGTCTTCCCATTTAACTGTTTGAGTAAAAATTACAGTCTCTGTGAACCAGTCTAAGGCCTCCCCTTTGAGCGATCCTGGGAGTAGCTTAATACATTTGCTGAGATCCAGCTGCTTGCAACTTGCAATTAATTTAAATTGTTTGATGAACCTATTGGCATCTTCCTCATCCTTGCCCTCAAACGCAGAGTACTGTAGATTCTCTACTGCCTTTACATCCATAAGTCTAACAAACTATTATACTCACGGCCTGCTGTCAAACTTCTGTTTTTCTTTATTTTCTTGTCTTCTGTGCATAGCTCTTGCTTCCATCCTCGACTGTTTGTTCCTCTTGAAGCATCTCACCCACTCGCTCCATCTCTTTCGCTCGTATGTCACCTCTCATGAAAAGCAAAAGGAAATTATCGAGAGTAGCAATAGTCTTTTACGCAGTGGAAATAATTATCTTTTTAAGTCCGTAGTCTCGGCCTTGCTCGCAACCAAAGCACCTCCCCCACTCTGTCATGTATTTCTTTCTTAAGAACGGACAGTGTATTCGGAATGAGGTTGAATGATAAGAAAGCCAGGTCCAAATGGCTGGAGGTACGTAGTCCGATGTCACTGTCAGAGATTTTGGGCGAAGATGTCTGACAACTCGTCACTGCTGGACAGGAAGGCAGTGACCTGGCTAGGTTTGTCGACCGTGGAAAGAGAACTGTGTGAAATAGAACAGTGTATTAGACAACTATTGATATTAGCAAGTACAAGAAGACAATTGGAATGTTTCTTAGCCACTAAACAATCAAAGTTATTAACATCTACTAAAATACCCTTAGAAGAGGATTCCAGGTCCAAGCGTGGACATTCAGCAGGGCGCCCCGCGAGAATTCCAGCTATGTCAGTTAATGGAAATATCACTTCTATGGTCTGAAGCTTCCACGGGAATTCAACATAGGGTGGCGGGGTGTGGCGACCGAGGACGGGCTAGTGGTCCTTTCGGGTTGGCCTGGCATCAGGGATATCCCAATCAGCTCTGCCTTGTTCCTTTTGGATCGCTTGGGGCTGAGTTCTTGAGCAATCAGCTCAGAATCGTGCTTACTAATCCCCACTCGTTCTGGAATTTCACTCAGCTTTATTATGAATTTCCAAGTTTAAAGTGGAATCAATGTCTCTAAGCCTATTATGCTTACAATGGCGTGTGGAATAAGGACTTTCCTTATTTACAAAATCCCAGATCCGATAGAAGTCCTCCGACGGACGTCGGAAGTACGATGCTCTTCTTGTGGGCGGCCGATGTGGCTTCTTTCGGTTATGGTCCTCGTGCTCCTTTGGTTCCCAACATTGTCTGCTATTTTCGCTCGCTCGGCCTTTTCCTCGCTTCCTCTCGTCTAAGTCCAATCGGGCACCATCTGCTTTGATAAAGGCACAATGATCAAAATTCATAACAGAAACATACAGTAAGTCCTACTTGATTGGTGTCTCTCAAATTTCCTTGGCAGGCGAGGTTTCCTATCATGGCTCAGCAGTGGTTCATCATCAAGGTGGGCATCAGGTCTATAGCTGTACATTGAGTGAGGATGTCGTACTTTCTGATTTTGCCTTCTCCGTCCTCTCCTTTTATCCCACTCTCGAGGATTCTGCGCCGCATCTACGCATTGCAATCGCCAATTGCCTTTCTTTTTTCGAGCTTCTCTTCTCTCCACGGGTTCATTGCAGCCGGGGGTGTTTCTTTCTCTTGGAGCTCTTGAATTATGATTACTCCATGTCAAACCCTCTGAAATAGATTTTTTGACGAGCCTTTTCCTTCGAGGATTTGACAGAGATGCAGGTTATTCATCTTAAAGCACAAAACTCGCCCAATAAGTAGGGGAAGGAGAAAAACACGAATTATCCTATCTAGTCTGGGTGCAGTGAGGTAACTCTAGATATTAGGCAGACCCAACCTACCCCCTTCAAAAGGAGTGAAAAGAAATCTGCCTGGAGTGAATGACATCCGACAGAAACTCCCCAGACACAGTTCACTATTGCACTATAGTACACTCTTTGAAGGTCTTTACTTGAAGATAAGGTGAGCAGGTACTTAGCAGTCAGAAGCACTAACACATGAGTTTTAATAAACCTGACCTTGAGAAGCGTCGAGGTAGAAAAGCGAAAATTCCTGTCAAGGCAGGAATCACATTTAACGATCACTTGTTGCTAGTGACGAGAGTCCATGTCCAGCAAAAAGAAAAAACGTAACCTAACACTGTTACTTGGCCACACAATGAAATAGAAAATGCTTTCAGGTAGTCACTAATCCAATTCCCAATGGCTATGACTTTGGACTTGACGAGGTTGATGAAACACCCCATTGAAGCAATGAATTGGTCGAAAGTACCTTTATAAATGTTCAGGGTATATGAATCCAATGCAAGCAACACAATGTCATCTGCATTGGCAAGGGTCCTGATGTTGATGGATGCTGCTGGAAGATCATTACCCCAAACACCTGGGTGGGGATTAAGATTTTACTATAATGGTTCCAGATAAAAGATGTACAGGAGGGGGAGAGAGGTCATCTCTACCTGACTCCCTTCAGTGACATGCTAGGTGGCATATTATTTTAAATATGCTTCATATGGCCGACCACTACAGATGTGCCCTTAAATAAAAAAAAGAACACATTTGTGTATAGCCATATAACTGATTATATCACAGCCCATAGAGAAACAATATTCATTAAGTTTTAACAGGGTAGGTAATATAGAAACCCCCCCTCTTTTATACAGTTTCGGGGGAGCATTTCTCCCCACTTTATTTAATCAATTTAAGCATGGAATGCACGGACGTGTGGGCGTTGTTTTTTATTGTTTTTAAGCATGGCAGGCAATGTCAGGAGTGACCATGTTTTTCTCCTTTGTTCCCTCCGTTTTGGCGGGAAGAAGGAGAGAGACAGTGGGAACTCGTTTGAGACTTCGTATTGGCATGGCAACGCTCTGATCCCGAGGGAGCTCCGTGAGGATGATTTGTGAAAGTGGCTGCAGTGACCAATGGGAAGCGGAGTTTTTGGGTGGAAGTTTGAATGGAATCTGGAAAGTATTAAAGGAAAATGCACCATATTTTTCACTCTGTGATGTCTCTACATTTATGCTATCTCTCTATGCTCTATTGACTCTGTGTGTTTTTATTGAGTTTCCGAGCTTTTAATCACGTTATTTTCTTGTGGCCAAGCCAGTCACTCCATGCGGCCGAGCTAACATCCAAGTCGACCGGAGGGAGAACATTACCATCACAAGCGCGATTAAGGGAGGAGGATGTTTCATGCCGATCCAGCGGTCTAGCCACCTTCACCTTAAAGTATGAACTGTGAGTGGTGAAACCAGAGCTTCTATACAGCACCGAAGTCCAATGAAAGCAGGCTACATCCAGTGACAAATGCGACAGTCATGGAAGGCAGCGACGAGGCCGAGTAGGAGCTGTGTGGCGAGCAGGTAGGGGAAGCGTGTTGATGCGAGTGCAGGGCATCCGTGCCTAGCGCGGGGCACTAGGGCAGGCAGACAGTGGGCAGTCGGTGTCCGGCATGAGTGCAATACGGCTGCGGCAACGCATACTGTCGTGGGCTGCTTTTCCCACTCTGGGATATTGGATCATCAATTTTAGTCTGGCCCATTTGCTGAGTGACTAGTGCTGGATGTCCAGCAGCTGGTGATAGCCACTGGTTTGTTCGTTTGCCAGCAGCTCTTCCATCATGTTAAGCTGTCGGTCTCGGCTGCTATTGTCATCTCGTAGCAGTCGTTAGTTACTGGGATGGCGCAAAACTTTCTCGAAGGAGTAAGTGCCGCAGATTATCGTTCTGCGATAATCTACCCTCTGTACCAGATAAGATAAGATAACCAGAGCTTCTATACAGCACTGAAGGCCAATGAAAGCAGGCTACATCCAATGATAAATACAACAGCTGTGGGAGGCAGCGATGAGGTCGAGTAGGAGCTCTGTGGCAAGCAGGTAGGGGGCCGAAAGATGCGAGTGCAAGGCCACCATACATAGCACGGGGCACAAGGTTCAGGCAGAGAGTGGGTGGTTGGTGTCCAGCACGTGTGCAATATGGCTATGGCAACACATACCATCGTGGGCTGCTTTTCCCACTCTGGGATATTGGATCGTCATCCTAGGGTCCTTGGGGCTCCATCGGCATAGGTGGCAAACCCTGCACTGTGATACCTCGGCGGGAGAACCGTGGGCAAGAGATAGTGAAGGCATCAGAGATTCCTACTCTGGGTTGCCAGTTCCAATGATGAGCAGAGACGACCCAGCTGATGTGAGGACACACCAAATATTCACCTTAGAACTGCAGAATTGAGCACAGCTAATAAGAACAGACAATGAAGTAAGGGTGCTAGAAGAGCATCAACAACAGCTACAAGACTTGAATCCAAGGGTGGAACCAGACAATAAGTGTAACACTATTTTCCTAAGCAGGCCAGCGTGCAAATTGTGATCCTTTTACTAGTGAGCAGACAATAGAACATTATAAGAGACTCTTCGCTTGTGTAGCAATAGTTTAAGCAATTATAGTTAGGGTGGGGAAGGCGTGATTATTTGTGCATCACCCCATGCTTGCTCCTTAGATTAATCTGATGTAATTTATATTTGTTCTTTTATCTTAATTGATTTTGTAGCCTTTTACTTTTCACAATTATTCTCTGATTTATTTTACAATAAACTTTAGTAGGTAATATTTTAATTAATGCATTAAGTGCGTTCCATTCTTTAATACCTAAGTGGAAGGAACGGGGCAGGGTTTTTCTGAAAGGTTTTTAGCTTCTCTTTGAGAACTTTATTACGGCCAATCTTAGCAAGGCACTTTACAATCACAGGTGGAAGGTAATTTAGTTTTTTTGCCGGGAAGAGGTGTATTGCTAGAGAGTACAATTACAAAACAACGTAAGGAGGGTTTGCATGATACAATTAAAATAGCAAGCCTTATATGGATGTGGGTGCTTCTACGTAAGATACAATAGATGGAACTATACCATAGAGTAAGGTAATGCTACAATGGTGCCGTGACAAATCGAACCTGTAGTTAAATGGAATAGGCTCACTTCTCGAGAGCATGGGGACAATGTTGGAAGCATTGGCACTCACAGAGCAGGTCCGATGTTTCACAGGGGAGGAAGGACAAATGGAAATAAAAGACTTTATAAACCTAACTTAGCAGTGGGGTCAGGTAATGGGATGGACAGAGGATATAGCGGCCCTCATACTACAAGCCAAGCTATGGGGTATAGCAGCTGAACAAGCACTAGAGGCGCAGGTGTACCGGCTGAATGGATTGAAGGAAACAGTGGAGAAACTGGAAGCGCTGTTCGATAGGGAAACGAGCATACAAGACGAGCGTGTGCAGGCCTTTTTTAATGCACGACAAGCACCCATGGAAAATATTAGAGAGTTTGCTTGCAGGTTACAAGTATTGAAGGAGCACATAAGCGGCATGCCCTGCGGGGAAGGGAAGACTGGGCAGGACATAATTATGGAGCGAATATGGCATGGGATGAACCCTTGTAACGCCTCCACGTGCAGGGTATTGCGTTGTGACCTCCTTACCTGTATAATTATTAATCAAAGTCCTGCACGGGTTGCGCAATTTATAAATTATCACGGACGAAATAAAAAAAAAGAAACTATGTTCGCTATTCCCTTATGTTATTAACTCTGGCCGTCCTTAATCCTGATCACATGGTATAATCACCTGTCTCATTCTAAAAGCCATTTCCTATAACATTAATTATCCTTCTGCTTGCTAAGTTATTACCACTTACTATTACCCAACCACTCAATCGGCCTCAGTGGCTCGGGCTTGCGTGGTCGCCTCTGATGCCCGAGGATGCGGGTTCGACCCCGGCCGAGGACGACGAGGATTTTTTCAGGGGGAAAATCCTGAGATCACGCACTTCTTTCGGAAGGGAAGTAAAGCCGTTGGTCCCATGTAGTCATTTGCCGGCTGCACGTTAAAGAACCCTTGCGAGGCAAAATTTGCGGCCCCTATAACGCCGTCCTGAAATGACCATGGCAGTTGAAAAGGACGTTAATACCAAACAAACCAAACCAAACCAATCCAACCACTCAAATATTCCCCTTTATGTTCAATACTTCCCGCAATGTTAACATACAGATACCTAAGTTAACTCACCTGTACCACACCTGTTGATGATTATACTGAGTGTCTATATCACAGACTGTCTACCAACTCCATTTATGTTGATTCATTATCCATGCACAAACTAACAATCTTATCTATATATATATATATCTTACTCAATAATAAATCTATTCCTCCCCCATAGAGGTATTGCCAATACTACCCAAAATTACGTTTATGTTCTTAATTTGCCCTACTTATCCACGGTAACAGTCTGAAATACTCACACTCAAACAAAAAAAATATAATATAACACACATCCTTAGGATTTAAATTACCCACAGGTTCTATTGCATTTATAATAAGAATTGTAATGAACACCCAGCAACAAAAGGACGCCTTACCATAGATATAACCTTTAACAATAATAAGTCCCATGCCCCCTCTGAGCTTAAATTTACATCCATCCAAGCAATGAAAGACAATGATTATCCCTCTTATCCCTTTCCTCTCTATATATATATTTTCCTTTCTCTGAATATAATCATTTACCCACTAGGACTAATGTTATGAATGGCACGCTCAGAAAACAAGATAACTAAAATTAAAGTAAGATATTTATTCATTCAAACAATTAAAAGAAAATATAATGAAATCAACATACATAATAATCAGCATTTACTATCAAAATATAATTTCCGTGAAATTTACCAACAAGTTTCTAATGCCTAGGACTTGATTGCTTTTCCCTTAAATATCAAAACTAACATTACTTCAACAATCATATTAACCCATTTGTTCTTATACCACCATGCGAATAATAAAAAAAATTAATATAACTTAATTGTTTGACGTTACAGTGACAAAAAAAAATGCCCATTACTATTTAGCTACAATTTAGGGAGAAGTACGTTGGCTCTACAAGTGGGATCGATCTCTGAATCTTACTGTTCATTTTCTATTATTTAATTTCCAGTCTTAACAATCTTATGGTCTCACAAAAGGTTCTATCATGATTAAATTTCCGCGTGGGCCCAAATCAACACTTAAAATTTCACTTATCTGAATTTTGCACAGTGCGGTTTAACCTTGCACTTTCGTCGCACACCATCATTCCGATCAGCTATCGGTAAATGCCGCTGATTTCACGTGCTCCCGCTACGTGAGTTGATCAACTCGGGTCCGTTGAGGTTGCCGACCGTCCTTGCCTCTCAGGACCGTCTCACTCTCGTCGTCGCTCGGCTGGTCGCACCTCCGGAGTCATCCGATGTCATCGTGCCGCCGCTCGGTCACAGCTTGGACTCGGCTTGCCTTTTTGGCTGGCTGCCACCCATCAGCAAACTTTTTTCAGCACGTATATAGCTGACTGCTTTTCTTCGATTATATCAGCACACACCTTTTAGTCTACACTCTACGAAGTTTCTTCTCTTTTTTTTCTTTCTCCTTTCTTAATCCCATGACCCTGATTTTCCATTGAACACCCAAGTCACTTCTTGGAATTATCGTACAATTTTTCTGTTGCCTTGGCAACCTCTCCCCTACTCTTCTACTCATTGTCTCCACTTGCTTGCATTTAATCCCTTCATAATCCTTTAACAATAGGCGTCACCAGGCCTAACTTTTCTAACTTAGGCAATTTCGGGCATAACAAATTACATATTCAATTTCTCTTTACTACTTAATAAAATTATGACTTCACTCACATATTATATAGATATACAAAAAAAAAAATCATTCTAACATTATCAATTACTCTAATATTATTCTTAGTATCAATAACATAATTTACCTTTCTCTCTGAGTGTGTCTTTCCTTTCGATTTAGTATACCATACAACTTCCACTTTCTAATATTATTATTTTTTAATCCCCCGTAATTCATTCTCTTTTCATTCTCAGCTAGTGCTGGTTTCCTTTACTTTCTTAACCATTATTAAATATAATTTCTTTTACTCCCCCCCCCCATTCTATCCATTTTATTTCTATCGTTTATTGCTGTGCGTCCATTACTTTCTGTTTTAGATAACACAAACATGTAAGCTACAGCTTTTATGTTTGTAGTGACGGGACATGTGGAATATTAATTATGATATTACGCATGTGTTGTCACAGAGGCCTACCCTTCCCAAATTAAAATTAAGCCCTATTAATTTTATTTCAAGATATTGATCTACCACAACGGTGCGTCACAACTTCTGACTGAACTGCAGGCGGTCAGCTCTTGCTCGGCAACTCTTAGTAACTTTCTCGCAACCGTCATGTTGTAATTTTTTCCGTTTATTCTCATCTGGTGGTCTCCGCTTAAACGTGAAGCGTAGTTCATCGCCCATTCTGCTTGTGCCTTCGCTAACTATCTTGTCCCTCTCTATTTTATCATAAACTTTGCGCTTGTGCCGTTTGCCTACTTTGAGCTTTCTTATCACCGTTTTCCTCTCTGCTCGGTGTTTCATGTTTGCCGGTTTCTAACGTTTGCCTAACACTCTTTTTCGCTTAGCTGTTCCTCTCGCTACTCTGCGTTTCCAGTTTGTTTGTCTCTGCAACTGGATTGTCTGTGCGACCTCTCGACTATCTTCGCCCCACGTTTTTGTCGGCTGCCTTTCCCCCGTCTCTATCTGCTGGCCTACTGGTGCTACTAGTAACAGATTCTACCTACTGGACTCAGCGCGGTTGCTCTCCGGTTCCTTCTCAGAGATGCCATCCGTTGATGGGCATTGCGCCTCTGATTCACTCAGCGTACTCGTCTGCTGAATTTCCACCTTCACGGTTTGCTGGCCCACTTGTTCCTGCGTACTGGGCTCCGCACGGTCGCTTACCGGCTAATCCTCAGCAGTTTCATTCGTAGAGGGGCATCCTGTCTCTAATCCCATCTGTGCCAAGCACGCGGTTTCTATCTCCTGTTGTGGCTGCTGAGGGGGCTGCTGGCTCTGTATCCGAGCTTTAATGTCTGGCTTGTCGCTAACAGAGTGCCTCTCCTCTCCGCACTGGGATTCCTCGTTATCCGCATCCACTGATTGCTCCGGCCCTGTGTTTTTACGAGTGGCATCTAAGCTACTGTTTCATTTTGAGCTTGGGAAGGTGTGACAGCATTCATCACGCTCATTTCAGAATCATTATACGACACATTTCCGTCGTCCTCGCTGTAGTTCTCAATTTCTTCAGCTGCGGCCTCTTCTACAAAATTGTTGCCAGCCTCCAACGTAGCTGAATTGAGAGGATTAATGTTTTCATTCTCTACAGTCTCAAGGGGATGCAGGGTTTGGCATATTTCAGCCGTGTATTCGTGCTGTTTTTGGGTGTTACATTGCGGTAACGTTACCTGCTCCTCCATTCGCGTCCCCCTCTTGTCATTCTCAAAACAAAAGGTCTCAAGCCTCTTCTCGCATGGCAGTTGAACTGGCTCCACCGCTGCTGTCATGGCCCATTTTTCTGTGTTGGTTATTTTCTCGGCAATTCGGGTGTACTGTATTGCCTCTTTATAGGTGGCAGGCTTCATATATAGTAGCACCCTGTGGTGCTGTGGGTGTATTCCATAACCAAAGCGTTCAATGAGCCACTTGTGTCTATCATCAGCATATTTTGTTGAAGAGCACATCTATCCGCTGGGCGAAATGGCTCACAGTTTCGTTATGTGCCTGTTTCGCTGTGATGAATTCTCTTTCAAAGTCGGGCTCAGGTTTATCACCCTCAAAAATGTCTGTCAGCCTCTCTGCAAATTCTGTAAAGGTGTCGACTCCATATAGTCCGAACTCTACAGCTTTCCTAGCAGCTATCCCTTGCAGTTTTGTTTTTGCGATTGTGGCTTTTAGTAAATCAGACAATTTTGCTACTGCCCCTATTTGTTTAATGGTGCTCAAGAATTCATCTACTGGAATACTGTCATCCTCTCCCGAGAAATTTGGGATCACTTCTACGTATCCCGCCAGCATGGGTGGTGCAGCTGCTCTCGGCAACTGTTCAGTGGCCACCTTGTTTCCTGCGCGAGTTGTGGGTGCCATTGTTGCTAATTCTAACCTGCCAATTCAAATTCCAGACTCACTTGTTTTCTACTCCTTTCGCTCTCGTGATCAGTAGCTTACCATATGATTCCAAACCCAGGCAAGACTTTCCCGCTCGCAGAACTGACTCTACGCTACTTATATACTGCATTCGTATGGCGTTTGCTTAGTTATGCTGATCTGCTTTCACACCCATCCCTAGGTCGGCTAGCGCGCTCGGTTTATGCAGCAAATTGCCCCGTTACGCATCAAGCAACTGGTCAGCGGCACCATTGTAAAGCAAACTTTTTCAGCACATATATATCTGACTGCTTTTCTTCGATTATATCAGCACACACCTTTTAGTCTACACTCTACGAAGTTTCTTCTCTTTTTTTTTCTTTCTCCTTCGAAAAAAATTCTTTTCCTCTTAATCCCGTGACCCTGATTTTCCATTGACCACCCAAGTCACTTCTTGGAATTATCGTACAATTTTTCTGTTGCCTTGGCAACCTCTCCCCTACTCTTCTACTCATTGTCTCCACTTGCTTGCATTTAATCCCTTCATAATCCTTTAACAATAGGCGTCACTAGGCCTAACTTTTCTAACTTAGGCAATTTCAGGCATAACAAATTACATATTCAATTTTTCTTTACTGCTTAATAAAATTATGACTTCACTCACATATTATATAGATATACAAAAAAAAGAAATCATTCTAACATTATCAATTACTCTAATATTATTCTTAGCATCAATAACATAATTTACCTTTCTCTCTGAGTGTGTCTTTCCTTTCGATTTAGTATACGATGCAACTTCCACTTTCTAATATTATTATTTTTTAATCCCCCGTAATTCATTCTCTTTTCATTCTCAGCTAGTGCTGGTTTCCTTTACTTTCTTAACCATTATTAAATATAATTTCTTTTACTCCCCCCCCCATTCTATCCATTTTATTTCTATCTCTTATTGCTGTGCGTCCATTACTTTCTGTTTTAGATAACACAAACATGTAAGCTACAGCTTTTATGTTTATAGTGACGGGACATGTGGAATATTAATTATGATATTACGCATGTGTCGTCACACCCTCAATTAAAGATTTCCTGGATCTATATAGAGCAGCGTTCACTGAAGATGCTACATAAAGTAGAAGAGACTGGGGAGTTGATTAACGAGAGGAAGCGGGACACACAGATCCGTGACCTACAAGCATCCATGGCAGAACTGAAAACTCAAATCAAAAAACTCACGGGGCGATCATGCATTGAAACAACAGTCGCGGAAATTACACAAGTAGCAGAACAGGGGGTAGCAGCACAGATTGATATGGCAGTGCAGGAACGAATGAAGCGGCAATACACCAATTGTTTCGCAGAGTCAATACAGGGATTCACAAAAGTAAGAGGCTTTATAGCAGAACATAAGATCGACCAATCGAATCCCTGGTTTACCAGGCAATACCCCATTCCGCATGTATATTTTAGAAAATATAAAGAACTAGCCGATATACCCAGTGTTGCTCGAGCTCTTTTTTGATGAAAGTTTGCAATATCTAAATGGGAATATACAGTAAAAATTATCACATTAAAAAGCTTACAATTGAAACAGTAAAAATTCATATAGAAAAACCTGAAAAAAATCTTTTAAAATGTTCCTAATACATGGCCCTCTAACAGTTCTCCCTGGAGCGTGTTGGAATGTTGTGTATAGCTGAGCGAGTTTACCATAGTGCCGAAGAAACAATGTGTGGAATAATGTGTATGGCTACGAAAGTGGGAGGAAATAGAATGAAAATGAAACAATAGTTTGATCTGACATTTTTTCAGCCCTGGCTATGGCTGTAGTTCTTCTATTTTGTGTGACCTGACCTTTAAAAATTCATTTGTTTATCTAAAAATTCAACAATTGCAAAATTCTCTTCTTGGGTGGCGATGGATGTACATGATCATTTGTGTCTGTGTACTCTGCAATTCCAACAATTGATAAACTATTAGGAAATAAAGAAATTAAACTAGAGTAAACTCCAAGCATCAGGTAAATGATATTAATTAGAAAAATAGGTGGAAAAATTATGCGACTTGGATTCAAACCAGGAACCTCGACTATCATGGTCGATGCCTCTACTAATTGGGCTATCGCAGATACCTGAACAGCTATGCTATCACTAAGTGTCTTAAAGACAACCAAGTAGTCTTTACTTGATGTTTGGAGTTTGCTCCAGTTTAATTTCTTTATTTCTTATTGTGTGTTCATCAAACTTTCTGATGGTTTGGATAGGAGAAATTCGCGATCTGTGAACCGGGTACCCACCTCCCATTGGGCTTTCCTTCTTGACAACTTGGTTGTCTTTAAGACACTTAGTGACAGCATGGCTGTTCAAGTGCCTGTGATAGCCCAATTGATAGAGGCATCGACCATGACAGTCGAAGTTCCTGGTTACGTTCCAGGGCGCGAGATTTTTTCATCAATTTTTCTATTTGGTAAACTGTTGCAATTCACACTCTGCTCTCGAGGTCTTGAAGTAAAACTGGTGCATTCATCACTTGGTGTGATCTGGCAGTCGCAGTTTCTTCTGTTGACACATTTGCCTCGATGGCCACAGGGTCACTCACCATTGTTTAGTTGAAGCAGTGTGCTGGAAAAATCGATACAGCACCGAGTGAAGGGGCTGCTTTCTCTGCCACCTTTCCACTGTTTCTCAATAGTCTGCTAACTCTCCATTATTTCCATTTACTGCTCATTTTTGTTAATGAAGTTTACAAAATGATCAGTCTTGAGATTCATTTACATGTCTTAATGAACATGTCTTACATACATAACTATTTGATTGGCTGAATCTGGTATATTTTCTCCAATTTTTGTATTTAATGCCATATAATTTTTAGAATTCTGTGTTGCTATCACTACTGTGGAAACAAACAGAGCAATCTATTGTTGCACAAACTTTACCGTGCATTGTTCGTCATGAGATATATATTTTTGGTAGGTGCATATTGCTATGAGATACCTCCTATCAGTATGCGCTGCCATCAATTTAAATATCAATTATTATCGATAAATATTATTTTTTCGAAATCTCATGCAGACAGTGACCTTCTTCTTGCTTTGAAGATCAAATGTGCAAATTTCATCAAGACTGAAATTAAACTATAGATTTATATAAGAAAGAAACACACAGACAACTTTCATCCTTATCTATATATACAAAATTCTCGGTATGTCTGTCTGTCTGTCTGTTCGCTATGCATTTCAAAATGGCTAGACCAATCTTGATGAAATTTTTCATGCTAATTCCGATGGACCCTGGGAAGATTTTAGGTAGGTCATGGTGGAGATATCGCGCTTCATGGATAGCACACTCTACAATTCGTTCCCCCCTCCCTAAAAGAGGTTAATATGGTTAATTATGTCGTGCCACACTAGTAAATGTGTTACATTTGTAGTGCCATACCAGTTAATGTGTTAAGTATATAGTGCAACACCAGTTAATGTGTTAAACTTTCAACCCTTCTTTCCCCCCTTAGGGGTTGAATTTCCAAAAACCCCTTGTTAGTGCTCACTTACATTTTGTAAAGAACCTCTGTACAAAGTTTCAAGTTTCTAGACCTTATGGTTTGGGCTGTGCATTGATCACTCAGTCACTCACTCAGTCACTTAGTCAGTTTGTTATTTTATATATATAGATTACTAGAGCAGTATGATGCGTGTGGCATCATAGAACCCAGCTGAAGTAAGTGGAACTCGCCAGTACATTTAGTATGGAAATCGAACAGCGAACTGCGGTTTATCCTAGACCTTCGCCGAGTGAATGAAGTGATGGAACACATTGATTTCCAGGCTCCACACATTGACGATATCATTCACAGTCTGAACGGACATACTATTTTTTCAGTGTTGGACCTGAAATCTGGGTATTTTCAGGTGCCCATCTACCCATGATTGCAGAAGTGCTATGCTTTCCAGACCGGTCCCTTCTGAAATACCGACAATGAAAAAACCGACACCAAAATACCGACAAGTCATAATGCCGATGGTTTAAAATTCTGACAATCCATAATACCGACGGTTCAAAATACCAACGGTTCAAAATGCCGACAACTCATAACACCGACGTTTCAACACAACGATTTTTATTTTTGGTTTAAGTTAGGTAGGTTAGCTTTTTTTTAATACTCCATTAATTTATTAATACTCATACAGTTCACATACATTTATTAATACTCATTAATACATAATACATTATTACACAATTTATTAATTCATTTTTTCGCATACATGCATTACTTAAATTGACAGGTTGTAGGCGATGCCACGGAGAAAGTTCATACTTGAGCAGTTTTGACGTTCATTTATAATCGTCTGCAATCTTTCTTTTTTTGTTGTATTTTTTTCTTGAACTTTAGTCGTGGCTCACCTTTAACGATCAGTTCAATTTTTTGAGAAACATGTCGTTTTTCCTTCTGGAGCTCGCGTATTAAATGCCGGTTTTTTGAACTGTTGGTATTATAAACTGTCGTTATTTTAAATGTTGGTATTTTAAACTGTCGGTTTTTTAAAGTGTCGGTTTTTTAAAGTGTTATTTTTTAAAATGTTGATATTATGAACTGTAGGTTTTTTAAACTGTCGGTATTATAAACTGTCGGGTTTTTTTAAACTGTCGGTATTATGGTTGTCAGTTTTTTTATTGTCGGTATTTTGATTGTCAGTATATCGAACCAGACCCTTTCAGACACCCTGGAGGATATTTCAGCTGAATAGGCTGCCCCAGGGTGGGCGTAACTCAGCGCAATTTTTCCAAGAATTCATGAACAGAGTTCTTGGGGCGAGGATAGGCAACAGAGTGTACATGTTCTTGGATGACATATTAGTCTATACCAAATCGACAGAGGAAAACTAAGACCTACTGACATGGGTCTATGAGAGTTTGCGCATGCATAATATCTAGGTGCACCGCACCAAATACCAATTTGCCAGAAGCTACCTGAAACATGTGATTAGTTCAGAGGGGATTGCTCTGGACCCTCAGAACATATCGGCAATATTAGAACTGAAGCCGCTGCAGACAATTATGCAAATATGAAGCTTTATCGTGGCAACTAATTTCTACAGGCAGTTTTTGTCAGCACGGCTATTACCCCTAACGTAACTAACGAGAAAGAACGCGCAATTCGTATGGAGTCCAGAGTGCCAGGAGGCTTTCTCCAACATTAAATTGGCCCTGGCGTCCTCACCAGTACTTATTTCACCCGACCATACCAAACTATGTACCACCATATAGAGCCTTGCGACAGAGACCTACTTCAGTAATGATTGGGGACCAAACTGTACAATGTACAGATTCCCTCAAATATCTGGGCTTCATCATGGATGCTTGGGGTAGCTGGATGGGCCACATCACCTATCTCTGCAAGAGGGTGGCAGTCATCGGCACCAGGCTACTAATATTTGCGAGGAAATACTGAGGTCTCTCTGTCAGGGCATGCAAGGCCCTGGTTAACAACATCATTAACCCCATGCTTCTATACAGAGCTGAAATATGGGTTCATAGGGCGAACAAAACACACCCTAGGTGGCGTCTCCAGACCGCACAGCGGCCTTTCCTCTTGTCATTAGCGAGAGCTTATCACACGGTATCCACTGAGGCCCTGCAGGTCATCAATGGCTGCACCTCTTGGCACTCCTCCGCCACCGATTCCAGGAACACCGTACTGGCGGTTTTCTGGAATTCGAAGCACCAGCTGGATTCTCTTCCCAACCACCGTCTTGGGAGGCACGAAGCATTCAGGTGCTGTGTGATGCCAACACCAGCCCTGGCAGCGACATCGAAATATACACAGATGGCTCAAAGATTGGCGGTAAAAAGGGCAGAGCCTTTGTTGTTTTGGAGGGCTTCACCGTGACCCACCAACAGACTTTCAGTTTGGCACCTGACTGTTCGGTGTTTCAGGCTGAGACCCAGGCCATCAGGGAAGCGCTGGCGTGGCTTAACCAATCGAGAGTCACGCCAGAGAAGTCTGTCACGGTGTTGTCAGACTCGCTGTCAGCTCTCAAAGCAATTTCGAGCAACAGGAGCTCCTCCGAGCAGACCATCGCTGCCAGAGCTGCATTACTGCAGGCAGTCGACTCACGCAGGATCACCCTACGTTGGGTCAAGTCTCATGCAGGCGTCCCTGGCAACAAACTAGCGGACGCGAGTGCAAGGAAGGCGGCATCGATTTACCCGGCGAGCCTGATTCATGGAATTAGGCCGCCGGTCAGCCATCTGAAAAGCTCCCTGTACAGGGAGGCTTTCATCACATGGCAGAGGGAATGGGACAACTCCACGAAGGGACGACCAGTCCACAACTTTCTACCCAATGTTGCGACCAATATAATCAGCTTACACCCCCGGACCACTCAGATGATAACAGGCCACGGCCCCTTTTTCGAATATTTAGAGCGATTTAAGCTCATTACAAGCTCTTCTCTTTGTCCATGTGGAACTGGAACCCATTCCCCGAGCCACCTTCTCGACACCTGCAGGCTGCCTGCAGTTCTTGGTGCTCGTAGATAGCTACATGCAGCGCTTCAACGACTCGGCTACACGCAGCCATTCTTAAACGCAACTTACATGAACCCAGCAATAGTCAAAAGATTTTGAAAAGTTTTCCATAACGGCAATCGCAGCCACAACCTTTGACTTGCCATGATAAGAGCTGGAGTTTTGATTTAGCAGTTTTAACCCGCCCTAAGTCGTGAATTTCAGGACTGGGGAGATGGTGTTTTCGTCGTGGCTTCTTTCTGCTAGCAGGGTTCCCAACTCAACAAGACCATACCAAACTGTTTTACCTATATACTGATGCTTCACAGGAGGCATTGGGGGCGGTGCTCCAGCAAATGTCGTAGAGGCATGCAGGTCCAGTACAGTACCATTGAGAAAGAGGCATGCAGGTCCGGTACAGTACCATTGAGAAAGAGGCATGCAGGTCCAGTACAGTACCATCGAGAAAGAGGCAATGGTAAAGGTTTTGAAGCATTTCAGGCACATCATCTTGGACTACAAAGTACACATTTTATCCAAACACAAACCCCTGACGTTCGTGAGGAATATGAAGGAGATCAACCAGTGCATCCTCAGATGGTCACTGGAGATAGAAAACTATGACATATCCATCTCTCACATCTCAGGCAAGCGCAGCGCAGTAGCTGACCTGTTGTCACCACCCACAGAAGAGGCGGACGCAAATATAGCAGACACACATCCGGTTGTGTGGACAGATCACCTAATCAGAGCACAAGAGCAGGACCAATGGAATGCGAGGATAAAGCAAGACATTGAACGAGGCACACGGGTGGATGGATTCGCAATACAGGACGGAATAATAGTTAGGATTGATAAAAACCATCGGGGATGGCGTGACACTAGATGTGCGCAGGGAAGGACATGAGACTGGACGTGCGCCGAGAAGCACACAATAACATCTTGTCTGGGCATAGAGGCATGACCAAGACCATCCATAGGGTTAAGGAGTCGTATTATTGGCCAGGGCTGGGCAAAGATGTATAGAGACACGTGGAATGCTGCCAAATTAGCGAACAAGCCAAACTTAGGAAAGGTAGGGCACCGTTCCAAACGGTGATACAAGCCAGCAGACCATTCCATATAGACCCATGGAACCATCGCAAGAGGGGCAAAAATACATTCTAGTCATGGTGGACATTCACCAGGTTTCCGGAGGTGGTTGCGCTTAGGGAGCAGATGGCGCAGGAGGTGGCAAAGGCGCTGCTCTCGAAAGTAGTATGTCTATATGGCATACGGGAGGTCATTGTCACCGATCGCGGGAGGAACTTTATGGCCAACACACTGAAGGGCGCTATACAAGGACTTAGGGCTGTATCACGACTCAGTAAAATGAATTCTCAGTGGAGTCATTGATGAGACCCGTTTGAGCTGACAGAGGTATCACGTCTTGCCTAAATGCGACTCAAGAAGATTCTCATTTCTCAAGACACCGAGGCAAACGATAGATCAAAAATCTATTTATTTCAAGAATAATATACAAACGGGTAGGTTTACTGGGAAGGTTGTACACGAGCAGTCTTCATGGTTAGGCTTAGCATCGCGTCAGTTACATGCGACGTTTTGACTTAATTCTGGTTCTGCATGGCAATAGGAATAATTGGAAGGGAGAAGTCTTTTGAAATTTTATATAAAAATATTTAATGAATATAAAGAATGAATAGTTTGAACATAAAGAATTGGAAGCACATTTCATCACTTCCATCATGAATCAAAACCAAGGCTGAAGTGTCTTTTATCTTCTATTCTATTTACAATAATGTGTTCACGTGATTGATTACTCTCATGAACACTTACTCATTGTTAACATTTATTCATGTACAATGCAATTAATTATTATTTCTTTAGTTTAAAATATTCATAGAATATAATTTGAAAATACAATAAATTAATGTACAATAAATATTATTATTATTATTATTATTATTATTATTATTATTATTATTATTATTATTATTA
>JAHWFO010084474.1:237316-305689 GCA_023313115.1 Rhysida immarginata
AGTTTGGTATATATCCCTTATCAAATATATTTTTCACTTTCAAAATGCGTACATAATCCCCCGATTTCCACTCTCGAGGTTGTCTGAGAGGCAGCTGTATAATAACCACGCAGTTTCAACCACAGAGCGACTGCATTCGATGTGGCCATACCTAGCGCTCTGTGAACCCTGTTGTTGCACAATGTCAGGTAAGATATCAATGTACGAGGCTCAGTCAAATGAAAACCGGAAAATCCCTGTAGAAAATCCGGTTGTGATGAGACCTAGTACACATACGCGTGGACTTTCTGACATCAATTGGCGTTGGTCCCACGTCCCCACATGACCCAGCAGCGCCATATGGGCGTTTCCAATATAGCGGCCCCTCTGTTGGAATGCACCAAAGAAAAGCAGTGTGGAGTGATCCGTTTCCTACACAGTGAAGGCACGAAAGCAATAGAAATCCATCAACGCATGTTGGTACAGAACTCAGGTGTATGAATGGTGTAAGAAATTCAGCAGCGGCACAACAAGTTTGGCGGACGTGCCGAGGCCGGCCAGGCACATCGTCTTGTGACAGCGGAGGCGATTGCAGCGGCGGAGATGATTCATTGATGACCATCGATGACATTGAAATGGCACTACAGATCAGTCATGACTCTGCACAGCATATAGTCCATGATGAGCTGAAATGCCAGAAAGTGGCCGCACGATGGGTCCCTCGTCGACTGACGCCCGAAATGCAGGAGAAGACTGGATGCCTGCCAGGAGCTGCTGCGCTGCTGCGAACTTGAAGATGACACCTTTTTGGAGCTGGTTGCGACTGGAGACGAGTCCTGGGTCCATCACTACCAACCACAAACCAAGCGCTCCAGTAAGGAATGGTGGCACTCAACATCACCAAAGCCGAAAAAGTTCTGTTGCCAGCCATCCCCAGGAAAGGTGATGTTGACATTGGTTCTGGGACCACAAGGGTCCCATAGTGGAACATTACATGAATAAGGGCAAGACGATGACCAATGCCACCTATATTGAATTGGTGTGTGACATACTGAAACCTGCTATATGCACCATGAGTTGCCGCAGACTCCTCAACAGGCGTTCTCATCCAGCATGACAATGCACGATCTCATACAGCTCATGCGACCATGGCGACTATCCAGGAATAGCGTCTGGAGTGCGTCCCCCATCCTCCTTACTCTCCCGACCTTGCACCCTCCGACTTCCACATCTTTGGCTCACTAAAGAATTCCTTAAGTGGATACAAGTTCGCGACCGACATAGAGGTGAAACAGGCAGAAATGCATCGACTCGCAGGGGGACTACTTTGAAAAATAGTGTACTTATTCCAACTCTGTCTGTAATAAAGGGGCTGTAAAAAAATATCTCCGGTTTTCATTTGACTGACCCACGTACCCGTGTTTGTTGGTAAATATAAAAAACATTGATGTTTATAACGTTCGGTTAAATCTTTCGGCCATTGTAGCTTTCAGATCTAATTCTGTTGCAAAGAAATGAATGTTCAGTTCTTGAACATGTTTATTTAAAAACTCTTTTCCTTTATCACTGTTCACTTTTAGAGGAACACGGCCATCTGTGAATATTTTTTGAAAGGCTTTCTGAAGTTCTAGACCGGTCTTCGTTTTTAGAGGAACAACCCATGCATATCGAGAGAAAACATCCATTGTTCTGCTTTGATAGGGTGGTTACGTCAACCAAGTCCACTTGAAATTGCTCGAATGGAGAAAATACACGCATGTGATTACGAGGGTAATAATGTCAAACTGGCTTATGTAGTGTATAAGCCCTCACATTCTATAGCCATTCACGTGTCTCTTTTCAGAATGATTTGTTTGTGTAGCTAAGCCTTCACACTCCAAATTCTGCTAGATTAGCAGGGCTGGAAAATATTTCATCCATGTCAAACATTCAAATTAAACCGTACGTAGACCTATAAGCGTGTGCGAGTTCAGTTCATAACCTTTAGACCTATAACCTTTAGACCTCATCATTAGGCACCACTAGTCATGTGCAACCTTGTCAGTTGAAACAATGCAGCAATTATCTGAAAATTAAAAAATAAACAATACACCTGGAAACAAAAGTAGATAATTAGAAGAGGGTGTAAAGAGTCTTGGAAAAAAATTTGGCTTGGCTGGAAACTAAAGATAATTACAATTTTTTTTTTGTTGTAATTAAGCAAAACACTGTAATGGACCAACACAACAACTGTACCTGATTAAGTAGGTATATAAAAGGAGTGGGCACGCATGAGGTCACTGAGAGCTACATTCTGATTTCTCATGTATTATAAAGAGCCACACAGTAGAAGATATAAAATACACAAATTCAAAGTTTATTTAATTTAATTATTATGGTTACATGTATTATGTAATGTATAGGAAAATAGAATTAAGAGAAAGAAATTACATAATAGTTATTTCAAAATTATAATAACAAAAATAAATACAATAAAAATGCATTAATAAAAAGTATAACATCTGACGAAAACCTGTAGTCAAATCATTGAAATTTGGCATAAAATTTGTTAAAGCCGTCTGCAGGAATTGTGTGAGATGATCATTCGTCAACTGTGAACGATGCTTCGACTTCACCAACTTCATTGTGGAGTACAATGATTCACAGCTATATGTTCTACCAAAAATTGAAATTAGACAGCAAGCAGCTTTCTTTAAGTGTGGATATTTTGAATGTGGCACGAGTTTCTAAAATTCAGTTACAGAAGAAGATTTGTGCTCCATTTCCAATGCCTAATCTTCTTTCATCTCCAATAAGTCCAATTCCCCAGCTGCTCTTTCAACAAGTTTCATTTCAGAAATTGGAAAGACATCTTTAATAATATCACACATAAATGGGCTGACAAATTACAGGGTTCGTACACTTGATCAAAGATAAAATTCCATGACTTTTCCAAAACTTTTCAAGGCAATTCAATACATTTTCCATGACTATAATCTTTTATATTTTTAAGAATAATATATTCATATCTTTTATAAATAATTATTAAGAAAATATTAAATCTGTTCAAAAAACATTTTTCCAAAACTTTTCCAAAACTTAAGTCAGAAATCATTGATTTTCCAAAACTTTCCAGGACTGGAAATTTTTTTTCAATTTTCCAGGACTTTCCAGGTTTTTCATGACCCGTACGAACCCTGAATTATGCAAACGTAGATTTCAAACTTTTCAAATCTTCAAACCTATGTCTGAAATCTGCTTACAATTCATCCAGTTTTTCTGTGTACTCGTTTAACTTTTCTTCTTTTATATTAATTACATTTGCTTTTACTCATGGAAAATGATTAAATATTTTATTCTTCAGATTGTAGACAAACAGCCCAAGTTTAGCATCAAAACTAAATAAAGTTTGTGACAAATCAATAATATTTTTTTCCTTTCCTTGTAAAGCTAGATTAAGGGTTTGCAAATGTTCTAGCATGTCTGTAAGGAACATTAAGTCAGAAAGCCAAATTTCATTTTCTAATTCTGGGTATGTTTTCCCTTTTACTTTTGTAAATGTTACTATAGGATTTGGGAGTTCCACAAAACGACTCAAAACATTGTAAGTGGACAGCCATCTTAAAAGACACCATTGGGATAAATCATTGGGAAATTCATCTTTTTCTTCATTCATTTGCAACTCTTCTAAAAAGTTTTTAAATTGACGATGTGTTTTGGCATTTGTTCTAATGAAATTCACAATCTGCAAAACAATCTTCCAAACATTTTCATATTTGAAGTATTTCGCTATGAGATGCTCGCGATGAATTATGCAATGAACAGTTAAGAAACGTGGAATTTTTGGATCATTGTTTAAAAGACCAATGAGACCTTGGCTTTTCCCGTCATTGCAGGCGCTCCATCAGTCGCAACACTTACGAGTTTATGACGAGGTAATTCAAGCCTGTTCATTACACTTTCAAGGGCATTCCTAACATCGATACCACGAGTTGTTTCACTAAGAACTACGAGGTCTAACATTTCCTCCTTCACATTTACGTCTGCAGATACATAGCAGACAAATACGGCTAACTATGGCACATCCTGAATGCCTATAGACTCGTCAATATAATTACTAATTGCACCAATACGACGCTCAGTTGCACGGCTTATTATCTGGATCTAAAACTTTAAGAACTTCCAAATTTGTTTTAATAAATTCTCCTTATGGATATGGACGTTTGGCACGAGCAATATTCCAAGCTATCATAAAACTAGCCACGTTTGCTCTGTCATCTTTAAAACTAAAAGACGACAAGAGCCCTTGCTGCTTATGAAGACCAGATTGCAAGGACTTAAGTTTCTCTGTTCGCAATTTTTGAATTCAGTGGATATTGAGTTGAAAAATGGGGATGACTTGCTTCATAATATCGACGTAAATTGCTTACTTTGTAGTTTGCAATTTTAAGTTTACAAATAAGACACAGCGACTTTCCATTATTGTCAATAAAAGCAAATTTTTCTATCCATTCTTCTTGAAAGATTCTATTTTCTTGTTCGTATTTTCGTTTTTTGATATTTACTGTAGTCATGTTATCAAAAAATTAAAATAAATTCAATTCCAAAGTCTGAATTTGAAGCAAAACAATTAAATTAGTTTACGGCATGGAAAAATATTTCGCAAATAAGCTTACTATAAAATCTTGAATACAGGCCCGGGCGTCTATTTATCTCAATGGTCTGGCCCCCCCCCCCCTCTGGCGATTAATCGAGACCCGGCATTTATTTGAGACCTGGCGTTAAGGGCTATTCCCAATAACAGGGTGTCTAGCAAAACGATTTCGTAAAATTCCCTGACTTAAATCAGTTTATCACGTAATTTTCCCTGACCACTAGCATAAAAAAATCTATTTTGATAGAACATTATTGACATTTTTCAAATTTTTCGTTCCAATTTCGCATTTTTTGCTGTTTTTGTAAAATTCCCTGATATTTCCCGGTTACAAAAAAATTCCCTGACTTTTCCTGGTCGCTAGTCACCCTGCAATAAATCCGTTTACCGATTGTTATCCAATGTTTATAAATTAATAATCAATGTTTTTGGCATCGCAAGGCCCTAATCCGGTACTTAAAATAAAGTAAAATAAATGAAGTAACAAAAAACTAACCTGAATGGAGAAGAATAACAACCTTGATAACGACGAGCTTCAAGTCCAAATGATTACCATACCTATGAAAAGTTTGTAATGAGACCCTACAATCAATCGACAATCGAACAGCGCAGGGAAAAACAAAACGAGCGGTCCGAAAGCAACGCTTTCACTGCCATACTCATCCAGGAAGTAACCAGGGGAAGTACACTGAACTAGGCAAGAAGCCAGATGAGACCTAGTTAAGTCATCTAGTGGATAAGATTGGGTCCTTTCCTATAAGGACGAATAAGTTGATTGTTGATTGACGAGGGGCACGAGTAGCTATGAGATCCAGTAGTCGGGAAAGATGGCCTTTTGGATATCGTCAAAACTGATGTCCAGGACGTGTTGAGGCCTGCGATGCCTGAGGAAACTTCTAAACGTGAGTGGATGCTCCAGAATATCTGCAACCAGAGGATTGGGATGGTCCTTAATCTTCGGAAGAAACTTCTTCAGTGACTCCTGTACATAGATACCAATGGGAGGTATCTCAAAATCGTCGGAAATAGAAGTATTTGTTGCAACTCTCCTGTCAAGATGGTTCGGATTACCGTCCTGTACAGCAATAGTTTGCAGTCTAATGCAAGCGCGCTGTTTCGCCCCAGAAGAGCTACGAGACTGAATTTTGCCTTCTTTGCCTTGTTGATGGCGTAGGAGACATGGTCGCCCCAGTTTAGCTTGGCATCTATTACCACTCCGAGGTATTTGTAATGTTTCACCCATTCGAGCTCTTTACCAGAAAGGAACAGAGGACTCGGGGGTTTCCGAAGTTTCTTTGTAATGAACATCGCCTTGCACTTGTCAACGTTTAGGTCGAGTCTCCACTTTGCAAACCATTTCTCACACAGATGCGAGGCCTTTCGTAACCGTGATATGACGTGAGCTGGAACGCGGTCAGTGGTCATGATGGACGCGTCGTCAGCGAACAGATACAGCTTGCAGTAATCACTAGACAGTGGTCGCTAGTAAAATTGCTGATTTCTGATTGGTGTCTTTGCAAAATCAAGTAATCGATCAACATCAACCACTTGAAAAACATTGATAAATATTACTACACTAGTCTTGTAGCCTCCTGGCCACGTGGCTGGCGGAAAAGAACACAAGTTTTTGTTTCTTGCGGAAAAGAATACAAGTTTTGTTTCAAATATGCGGGAGCCGCAATTAATAAAGAGCCGCATGTGGCTCTCGGAGCTGCATTTGCCCACATCTGGTATATAAGTTGGGCAAAGAGTTGAAATAGTATCTGTGAAAGTGAAGAACCTTTTGCTATGAGTGTCAGTGACCAGGACACATAGCTGAAACACCAACACCCCCAAAACCACACTCATAAGGACCACACCCAAACAAAGCAATTAAGAGAACAGAGTAAACCCAAAATTAGAAAAGACAAAGAAACACAGAGACCCTCTGTCCCTAAAAGCCTGAGGCAACCAGGGCCCTGACTGCATTCCAGAGCAGACCGAGAACTGTTGGCACCTTTGATCTTTTGGGAAATCACCCCTCCACATTCCATGTGGGTCTTGAGTTGTACCCTACCTATTAATACTGCCATGCTTCACAGTCTTTTCCAGCATCAAAATGTACATCATTTCCATCGTTTATTGTAACACCTAAGGCTTGTCTGCTAAAAATAAAAGCCAACATTTCAACTGATCTCTGTGATACTTTACTTTCATTTAAATTCTCAAACCGGTACTTTTACGGGCAGCAAAACTTTGATGTGCGTGATTTTCAACTCGCCCTATATTAAGTTTGTAAAATTATGAACAGTAAATAATTTTAATCGTGCTTATTTACTATAAAATTATATTAAAAAACTTACTAGGTACTAAATTTCAGCCGCACATGCACATGGCCTTCTCGCTGCCTGTACTTGTTCCTTCATTGCAAGGTTAACTTACCCCAAAGTACAGTTTCGAAAACGACCAATAGGGGTGGATCAATCACATGTTTACAAGCTGTGTGTACATCTACTTCCATGCTAATTGAAGTTATTTCAAGATTTTTTTACATACAAGGTGTTCCAGAAGTAAGGATAAACTATAAAACTCAATAGTTCGCACACATATGCAAATAAAAAGATTCTGTTTGCACAAATACAATTGAAATGATGTAGAGTTTTTTTCCCAGGAAAAAAAAGTTAATGCTAAAATTGTTCGTTTTTGACCAACAGATGGCGTTTTCAGGCCTAATCCAGAGCTTTAGATGTCTATAACCTGACAACACCATCTGTTGTTCAAAAACCTAACAATTCAAGCAATCATTTTTTTTTCTGGAAAAAATAGATTTCATTCAATTGTTTCAGTGGAAAGAACTTTTTATCTGCATTCATGTGCGAATTATTGAGTTATAAAGTTTTTCCTGTCCTTTTGATCACCCTGTATTTACTATGGTTTTATACGTCCAAAAACAATACCTCGAAAGAAAGGATAATTCACATCAACAACAAGCTCTCTCCCCAATTAGTCCATTGTTTCCATGTTTAACTGTATTTGTGTAAAATTTGAACCCCTATGAAAATCTTGTAAGAAAATATATGGTCTAAACTCGAAATTAGAACTGCAAATATTTTGCTCCAATGCATTAAAAGATTTAATGTGTGTACTTTTTGTGTTTTGCATTTTATTTTTATTTTAGGGTAAATTTGATGCATTTTCCAGTAGGATTTAGGGTAAAGTGAAAATCTGGATTGGCAGCACTGGTCTATTATTGCAATCCTGTGTGCATTCAGAAAAAAATCACCATGTAAACAAAACATTTCACCATAGTGGTATCGGCAGTCTAAAAGTTGACAATGCCACAACAACCTCTTGTTCTGCTCTTCAGACTCTTCAATTTTTCTAGGATTTCTGGCATGTAGGATAAAACATACCCCTCTACTATAACCGTTTTCTTGTCTTCAACAGTGCACGCATGGCCAGTGGAACAGAAGAAAGTTTCCATCATCGCCTTCCCAACACTCTGAGAACGTTAGCCACTGTTTGGACCGTTCCTTAGTTTCAGGGTCGTGATAATAACAGACATGATTTGTC
The DNA here is from genome assembly GCA_023313115.1 of Rhysida immarginata. Classification (NCBI taxonomy): domain Eukaryota; kingdom Metazoa; phylum Arthropoda; class Chilopoda; order Scolopendromorpha; family Scolopendridae; genus Rhysida; species Rhysida immarginata. Next base: position 245,481 of record JAHWFO010084474.1, read on the forward strand.
ACCTGTGCAGATGTCATTGACACGTTCTGATATCCCACTGTTGAATGTTTCAATCATTTCTTGGCACCACTACACTCTGCTGTTTACTGCTCTTGGGTCAACAAACGAAGGATCCATCGTGATGAAACCTTCCCGAGTTGTAGGTGTTCGTGCAAGATTGCTTTAACCACTGATGATCCGATGCACCGGCTTGCCTTAATCTGGAAATAGGCTACCGGATTTTCATTCGCGTTCCTATTTGACGCTGCATAGTCCACTGCAGGTTCGTCTTCAAATGAACATCTTCCTCTCTTAAACTCGCGATACATGATCGAAACTGGGTTTACTCGGAGCTCTGTTAGGAAATATCTGTTGTAAAGTTTCAAAACAACCCGACATTTCTAATCATTTGGAATAATCACAGAAATTCATACCATGCCTGCTGATTCATCTCTCTTGTTTTACACCCATCTTCCAGTGCATGAGCTTTACAATTGTGCTATGTGAAAACGATACAATGAGGCTCATTCAAATCTTGCACACGACCATATGATAAATGAAGTATGTGGAGAAATTAAAATAAATTTGGTGGGATGTATGCAACATTGGTGGCTAAAAGGTTTTAGGGTGCCTGAGGGGAAAAGAGGCCAGCTGAAACAGTGGAGAGAGGTGACCAGAGGAGCACATATAGAACATCTAGAGAAAGTGAATTAAACTAGGCGAATTATGGTTTTGTTTATAATACTTTGGAAAATACAGTGTTTGGAATTGAATGAACCGTTTTTATTAAGTCTGTACTCAGTTAACAGTCCTCTGCCATCTGCAGAATTTTGATCTAAAGGTTTGGGACATCCTGTACAGTGGCGGATCTAGAACTTGATCAAGGGGGGGGGGGTACTATTCGGGTAGCTTGGCTAATATGTTATAAGTTATTTCAAATAACCCCCCCTCCCCGGGGAACTGATGGTCCTGGGGTCTTTCCTGAAGTTTGTAAATGTAAATTTGTAAAATTATTGCAGTATTAAAAATCTTTACAATTTATTTAACTGGTATAAGTTTAGAATCAATGGGGGGAAGCTATAGTTCCTGTAGCTCTCCCCCCTTAAATCTGCCACTGCTGTATAAATAGCCACAACTTCTTTTCTTGTATACCCTGATGAAGGTTGGAATAAATGCGAAAAAGTTGGTATCTCCAATTAAAGGGTGTTCCACAAAGGATGCCAAATTTTCATGAAAACAGTTTAATTTTATAAGATGAGACAATTAATAAACGAGACTGGAGCAATTTAACAAATACAGTACATTTTTCTGGCAAAACTTTTACTATTTTTTTTCAAAGTAGTTACCTTCTGAGGCCACACACACACACATAGTTTGTAGTATTCTTACAAGTTTAGGAAACATGCTTTAAAGTCCTCTGTCTTAACCCTTCCAAGTTCAGCTGTAATTTTCTTTTTCATGTCCTCTATTTCTCAAATCTGTCCTTTCAGATTTGTTTTCACCTTTGGAAAGAGAAGAAAGTCTGACGGAGACAGATCTGGAGAACAGGGAGGGAGATAAAGCTTCACAATTCCATCACTGGCTAAGAACTTCTTGGCAAACACTGCTGTGTGCGATCTGGCATTATTGTACAATAAGAACAAACTCTCTTTTGCACGAAATTGTGGCCGTACTTGATGGATTCTTTTAATCAGACGCTGCAAAATCTCCCTGTAGAACTCCTTGTTGATTGTTTGTCCAAGCGGAACAAACTATGGATAATGTGGGTGCTGTCAATTAAAGTGATGAGCATTACATTATTCTTGACTTTTCAAACCATACTTTCTTTTCTCCAATTATATCCATATCTAGTGTCACGAGTAATCTAGAATAAAAGACGGTTCAAAAGTGACACGGTAAACAAGAATTTATTTTGCCTTACGCATTTCGACTAATGTCATCTTCAGGGAGATTTTGTAGCATGACTACCTCTGAAGATCAGAGTAGTCGAAACGCGTAAGGCAAAATAAATTCTTGTTTACCGTGTCACTTTTGAACAGTCTCTTTTATTTCTTTTCTCACAGGGATGTTGGGACCACCATTCCATGCTGTCATTTTCTTTCAGGGTCATATTGAAGGCACCAAGTTTCGTCCCATCATAATTATATCCAGAATGTTCGGGTTGGCATCTGTGGCCATGATGAACTCCATGCAAGCATCCACTCCCATGTGTTCGTCATCTATCAGCACTTCCCAGCCATCACAAAATCTAGCGAACCATTCAAAAACACGTGCACGAGATAGTGCATCACAATCATACACTTGCTTTATCAACTTGTAAGTTTCCTTAGCAGTTTTTCCAAATTTAAAGCAGAACTTAATGTTTCCCTTTGTTCCATGTTTAACATTGGAAAGCCAATTAATGAGAGCATGCAGTTGAATCAGGAGAATATATCAGCATGCGCAACTTTATTGTTGCAACTTTTACACACGGCAATAAGGATAGGTTGTAGACCATGTAGGCATCATCGTGGTCGTACATGTTGAACAAGTTCTATATAGTGCCAGTCTTGCTTATTAATTTTTGAACCTTGTGTGTGTAAAAATACATCTCCCATTTATGTATGAAACACAGTGTCAGGCATATGTTCACCTGCACTAAATCTGCATGCATTTATACTATCTTGCACAAGAGCGATCTGTTGCTCTATCCGACAACATTTCTGCCCAGTCGATTTCACTATTGTCACTGAACCAGTTGTCTGAAACTTTAGCACAAGTCTTCGAACTGTGGACTCCTTGAGTGCTTCATTTCTTCCGGAAATTGTACGAAACTTTCACTTTTTTGGTAAAATGCCATGACAATAAAAACACGTTGCTCAGTTGTAAACTGCTCCACAATGTAAACAAACAAACAACTTGATGACTTGTGTCACAATAACAATCGGCGTGACAACATATGATAACAATGATAGGAATACATCTGACAACTTTGAAACAAAATCGGGCTGCCCAATCCAAATTCAGCATCACTTCTGGAACACCCTTTATGTGTTACTACAAGGTCACGACTTGTTTGTTCATTTAAATGAAAAGAAATGCTACAATTAAAAAAAATCATGTATTTTTAATTAAAGAAGGAAAAAATGTACATAATTACAAGGCAAAAAAAAATGCCACTATGGTGAGTGCAGGCCACTTGTTTATTATACTTAAGTTATAGTCTTCTAAATAACTTGATGCAAATTAAATATCAAAAAAATTTCTAGAAACATTCCCATTCATCTCTACATCTAGAACAAATACTTTTCTAGCGATTTATTTTTTTTAAAGATTTTAAAAACCATTTATGCAATAAATTATTTCTGTATCAAAACCTTTCAAAAATTTGTAAGCATAAACTTCAACAATAAATTAATAATAATAATAATAATAATAATAATAATAATAATAATAATAAAGTGCAATAAAACTTAAAGAGTTGGTGAAAAAATTCAGTAGCTTGCTGCATCATGTAAGATAGAATGATATCCACAGAACATTACATTAAGATGGTTGTGTCGAATAATCTTATGGTTTTATTTTTAGAACATTCTTTGATGAAATTAGGTAAGAGAATCTCCTAATATACATGATCAAAAATTGCATTGTACATAAACAATCAAAAGGGAACTGGGGAATGGTATTCTTTCCATTTAATTTTTAACTTTTTTCTCTTTTTTTTTTTAAACGATGAAAAATAAGTAAAGAATGTTAGTCATCATCCGAGTCCCCATCGCTTGAATAACCACTGGCGTTGAGAGTTGTTGGTGATCGATGATGAGATGGAGGCAAATGTGTTATTCGACGATAGTGATTAAGCCATTCTTCCACTAGTTGTGCAACAAGCAGTGGTCGTTTCTGCAGCTTTTGTTGTGCAACAAGAATTCCACCTTCAGTGACGCAACAGTCCATCCACTGGCGGAGAATATGTTCTTCATGTCCAGTCTAAATCGGCAAACCAAGGTTGAAGAGAGGAAAAGGAAAAAAATAAAAAAAATAAAAAGAAACTAACATTACAATAACATTAAGATGAATAAAATTTATATCTAGGATCTATCTACGAGGGGAAGTCCGTAAATAAGTTACAAATGGATATAGAAATGAAACAAATAAGAGCATTGACTTGAAAACTACTTTTATTTCTCCGCATAATGTACGTGTACATTGAGGCATAAAAGTTACCACCAGGTTGAGACAGCAGCCCAAAGAATATTATGCTGCTGGTTTTGAGGGGCTTGTGAAAAGGTAGGACAAGTGCCTCATTATACAAAGAGATTATGCAAAGAAATAAAAGTAAAATGTCTAAGGAAATTGTCCGGAGCTGTTGCAAATTCCATAATCACCTGTCAATTTGCAACTAACACGTTTGGGAAGATCTTGACTTCAAATGGGAAATCAGATGTTTCACCAGTGGCAGTTTGAGTTAATACTTGATTTTCAAATCAATGCTCTATTTTGTTTCACTTCTATATCTATTTGTAACTTGTTTACCAACTTCCCCACAGTTAAAACCAGTTGAGAAAGCATGGTACTGCATTGCCAGAACAATGTTACTTAAAGGTACCATTACTGTATCCATGAAGTCGGTCGTTCAGTCACCAATTTTTTTGGCTTTTTTGATTTCGACTTCAGATTTGGATAGAGCATCAAAAAGTAAGTTATAATAGCCATGCATATCTTATCACTTCAAGAACAAAGCCTGTCTATCAGGCTCGAAGAACCAAAACGATTAAATTATCTTCCCGAATAGACAGGACACGTGTGCCTATTATAACTTTTACTTACTTTTTGATGCTCTATCCAAATCTGAAGTCGAAATCAAAAAAATTCATAAAATAAATTGGCAGCTGAACGACATACTTCGTGAATTCAGTAACGATGCTTTTAACATTGTTGAAAATCTTTACTAGCATTTCAATGATACAACTCGAGTTTCAAATTTCTTTTGAGTGTAGCGTATGATTTTAAGCTTTAAATATGTTGAAAAAAATAAGAAGAAACTATGGTGCAGAATTACCTGTATATAAAGGAAAAAAACCTCTTACCACAAAAAGATATCTGAGATATGAAACTCTAGATATGTAAGAAATTTCATTATATGGATTTTTATGGATCAAGCATTTTTTAATGCATTTGAAATAAAGTGACTGAATTTTGTTAAGGGCTACTTTCTTACTACTAACAAGGAGACCTTACGACTTGGCACCAACCGATCTGCATGATTTTTAGCATAGTACAGTCGAACCCGAATAACTCAAACTCTGATAACTCAAATTCCCGGTTAACTCAAACGGTATTCTAAGTCCCACCCCCCAGAGCATCTAAATCAATAGAAAATTCAATCATTAACTCATACCAATTTTTAAATAAATCCGTGATAATTCAAAGAAATTTTGGTTTTAGTGAAGAGGTATTCCTAAACTTAAGCAAAACCTATCTTAAAAAAACAATCTTTGCCTGTTGAAACTATTTTATTTTTCAACTTTAATTTTTACGTCAACATGATGCAGGAATCTTTCACAGTCGCTGGCAGCGATTGTGAAAATCAAAACTTAGTGCGAACACAAAATTGCGAATCCAACATCTTGATTGCGATCGTTCAATAGGAGAATATTTAGACGTAGTAAATGATAACAATTGCACGTTAATTTTTAGAGGAAGTGTTCATGTTGACCATAAAGTTCATCGCATGAATGATCGCAAACAAGTTTTTAGAACTAGTCTGATTGGCCATCGCCACTTTGGTTTCGAAACTTCACTATCTCATTGCCTTTTTCGAAACAGAAACTCGAGAAAAAAGTGAATTCTCTGTAAAGTTTCAAATGTAAAACATTTATACATATAAATGTCATCAGATGAAAAATAAATGGGCAAAAATCGTCAAGAGATGCCTTTTGAAGCCATGCCAAAACAACATCGGAATTGATTTCATGTTGGAACGGACCGTATTTTACTGGGTCCATACTGTATTTTTATATGGATCTCATTACAACTAATCAAATTCATAGAAATACTGTGAATATCATGTTACGAGGCATGTTTTTTAAGTAAGTACCGTTTTGCGATTCCGCCGCCGCAGCGCTACGGTCGGCGTTCCGCGCATGCGCGCTGGTTAACTACATCTCTTGTCTACGCACTGACGCCATTACAGTCTGATTCTTCATTGTATACGTTGTTTACTGAGTGTTTAAGATGCCTCCGACAATCGTGAGTCCCGGAAGTACGGGCTGTTATACGATTTCTTAGTGCTAAAGGCGTAAAACCGATCGATATTCATCGTGAGATCTGTTAAGTGTACGGACAAAACATTATGAGTGATGGAATGGTAAGGAAATGGGTGAGAGCATTTAAAGATGGCCGCACAAATGTGCATGATGAAGAACGGAGTGGGCGTCCTTCGGTCGTTAATGAAGATTTGGTGCAGAAAGTGGACGAAAAGGTGAGAGAAAACAGACGCTTTACAATTTCATCATTGTGCGACTGCTTTCCTCAATATTCTCGTAGTGTTTTGTATCGCATTGTGACCGAGAACTTGAATTACCGGAAATTGTGTTCACGTTGGGTTCCAAAAATGTTGACGGATTTGCACAAAACCCAACGTTTAGGCAGTGCATTGACTTTCCTTGAGCGGTACCACAATGAAGGTGAAGATTTTTTAGACCAAATTGTTACTGGTGACGAAACATGGGTGGCCTACGTCACACCAGAATCGAAACAACAATCCATGGAATGGCGACATTCATCATCATCCAAAAAAGTGAAGTTTAAGCAAACAATTTCTGCCCGGAAAATCATGTGCACAGTTTTTTGGGACAGAAAAGGAGTATTGCTAGTGGAGTTTCTGCCTCGTAATGAGACAATCAATGCAGCGTCTTATTGTGAGACATTGAACAATTTGCGTCGTGCAATCCAGAACAAAAGACGTGGCAAGTTGAGTAAGGGTATCGTTTTGCTGCATGACAATGCCCGTCCACATGTGGCTAATCGGACCAAAGATCTCATCAAATCTTTTAAATGGGAAACTCTAGATCATCCTCCATACAGCCCTGATCTGGCGCCCAGCGACTACCATTTGTTTCTGCACTTGAAGAAACACCTGGGTGGTCAGCGTCTTCAAGACGATAACTAAGTCAAAACATTTGTGATACAGTGGTTAACAAGTCAGGCGGCAGAATTTTATGAGGAGGGTATTCAAAAACTGGTGCCACGTTATGACAAGTGCCTCAATATTCACGGAAATTATGTAGAAAAGTAGATTAAGGTACAGGCTTTCATGTAAAAATAAAATTATTGCGATATCTTTGCACGTCTTTTTTTAATTCCAAAACGGTACTTACTTAAAAAACATGCCTCGTATCTTTGTAGTAGTCAAGTAGCCTCGTTTTCGACTTACTGGTTAACTCCAAAACCTGATAAGTCAATATTTTTATGTGGTTTACTGACGATTTGAGTTATCAGGATTCGACTGTAATAGGTCAAATATAAGAAGCAACAGAGTAAAAGGAGAAGATGCACTACTCCAGAGTTTTATAAGCTACTGAAATTAACCATTTTGTCAAAGAGTACCTGGTGTAGCAGCAGTGTCCCAGCCTCTTAGCGTCGAGGATGTGGGTTCGAACGCTGACTTGGGATGAAAACTTTTATTTTTTTTAACAATAAAATGCAATTTTAATACACAACAAATTTATATGACACAAATTAATATATTTACCTCTTTGAAATAATCGACGAATATATGTGCATAAATAATACTCATACATGAAAATAAATGCGAGATATTTTATCATGAAGTAAATGGAATTGCACATCTTGTAGGATGATATTTATTGTAAAAGCAAACAAAACAATAATTCTCACAACATCTTGCACATCGTATAAAAGCTGCATTTTTACAATTACATGGTACTATTAAAATGTTAATCTAAAAATATATCACATTAACATTTATAAACGCCTCTCTCTCATTGTTAGTTTTGATACAAATCATGCATATCTCAACATATTTTCAAAGCTTGAAGCAGACTATCGATGGTGCACAATAAATTGAATTTTGATGCAATCTCCCCGAGATGCTATTTCATGCTGTTACTCTAATAAAAAAGAACAGTTCTGCAAGTGCTTGATGAAATTTTTTTACTTGTCTGTAAAAAATATACGTTACATGGTTGATATAAAAGTATACATTTCAGAGGTATAATTTTAATGGTACATGTTCCTACATCATCATTGTCCAAAAAATTTCATCATACATTGCAGCATTTATCTGACCGCCCCACTAATAGGAGAAAATTTTCCTTTTTCTTATATGGTGTTAACACTTTTTTAAAAAAAATTGTGTGTACAGAGAGGTTGTTAGTTTTTCAGACTTCGAAGATGTTACTACCACATTGTTATACATTTTACAATATTCGTAGACAGTTATTATTTTAAGACCAAACACATCCTTTTCTTTGTACAGTTTTTAAATTGCACGTTGGGTACTACTTGGCCATGTTGACGACTTCAATTTCGGCTTCTTTTCTACACAAATGTCAGATGAACATAAAGATTCACTTTGTTCACCTTGTTCCTCTTCTGCCTCGTGAAACTGACGACGTTCTTCGTCAGGATCTTGTAAAATTAATTCTTTAGTTTCCACAAGCATCTTATTGCCCAACATTTAAATGATGTATTCAAATATCTCCTTGCCTATTTGCATTGCCTCGGAGGAAATTGTTGCAGATAATTCTTCTGCCACGAGATCATTTTCGAAAAGTGACTGCTTAAAATGTACAATTACATCTTTTAACAGTAATTTTGATTTTTCACTATGAAGTGAATTAATTTCACTGTGGTTGTTGCAAACAAGATTTCATTTTTGAAGGTGAAAGTTTTTAAACCGTATGTGTATTTTCCATCAAAATTTTTTTTTAGATTTTAGGTTAAATTAGTTTTTCAGGTTTAATATAATATGTATACGGTGTGCCCAACTATAGCACAGTTATATTTAATCGAAGTTGGTAAATATCCTTGTCGATAGATGTAGCATCTTCTCGGATCACCATGTCCCAAAACAGCTCACTCTACCATGAAGTACCCATACTCCTCGACTGGTTAGAACAGGGTGAAATGGTTAATGCTGAACGGTACTGCAACCAAAACGGGCCATCGAAATCTAGCACAGAGAGAAGCTCTTGAAAAGGATAATGCTGCTCCAGGACAACGCTAAGCCACTTGTGGCCAAGAAGACCCTCCGCCTGCTGGAAACATTTCAATGGGAAATCCTCAAACATCCTCTGAACAGCCCTAACATCTCCCCATATGACTCTCATATTTTCAACCATTTAAAAATATCACTGACAGGTCATAGTTCACCTGTGATAGGAAGTGCAGAACACCGTGGAAAAAGGATCCGTATGCAACCCAGGAGTTTCAACGCTGAGATGAGTGCATCATTATCAAAGGCAATTATGTGTAAGTGCCATGTTACACATTAACTGTACATCAAATATTTTGTAGTTAAAATTTTCCTTAGATATAACCGTAGTCTCCTCTTCTTCTTATCCCTCTCCATTTCTTATCATGTAAATTTATTTTCTGTAATATAATTGCATTTTCTGCAGAAAATCAAGCGAAATCCCCAGATAAGCACGAGAAAATTTGCAAAGGAGCTTGAAATTAGCATGAGGAGGCTCATCAAGAATATCTGAACCTCGCCCTCCTACAGACTGACAAAAGGGCAATTCCTCATGGACCAAATGAAGGAGTTACGACTGAAAAAGTGAAAGAAGATGAGGGTCCTGGCACGGGGCGACACCCTAAACTGGACCCTCTCAACGGCTGGGAAAATTTTCACCGTCCATAGAAACAACGTGAATTGCTTCCCAAATGATCTCCTGAAATCATGAAGGCCGAGAACGTCCACTTTCCGAAGAGTGTCATGGCCTGGGCCTGGATTTCTAGATTGGGCAACATTAAGCTGGTTTTCGTCCAAAAGGCATCAAAATCAATGCCGAATGCTACCGCGAGCTGATCCTGGAGAGCACCATCATCCCCTGAGTCCAAGACAATGTGAAGAACATTGAATGGTGGCTATAACAGGACTGGGTTACCCATGGCATGAAAAAGACCCTCGAGTTGCGTGAAGCCAATCTCCTGGACTACCGGACCAAAGATGTTTGGCCGTCAAATTCCACGACCTGAATCCAGTTGACTTCGCTGTTTGGGGCATTCTGAAGCAAAAAGCCTGTGCTATCAAGCACAATTCTGTGTGCAGTTCGTAACAGATCCAATACTATTCAAGTGAAATCAAAACAGTGCCAATGCTCAGCTGCGGCCAGGCCAAAATGAAAGAAACTTAAGCTCTTGATGAAACCTCCTTTCGGCCTTAGTCGTGCTGCTCCACAGGTTTCTCCTTCCTCCCTTCTCACCTGTGCTGTTCTTTGACCACCATCTCATAAATGCTATTTTTATACCATTCATTTAACACATCTTTTCGTGAGTAGAGTTGGTCTGTGCCAATGCAGCACAATATCGGGCACTGCTTGTCTTTGACATATCGGAGAAAAACTAATATAAATAAATAAATAAATAAATAAATAAATAAATAAATAAATAAATAAATAAATAAAATCGGGCACTTGGTTGCTGGATGCACTGATAACATTCTTTGAATAGAAGAACAGCTGTCATGAATGCGCCACGCAGAAAGTACTCTTTGAAGTAAACCAATCACCACGTAAGAAATTAGATCCAAATTACATATTATCTGAAGGCGGTTAGATTAGAGAGATTAGCAAATAACTGCTCCAATCATGGAATTTTAAGTTAACCTAATAATTTATTCAGTATGCAATCACTTATTTAAAACTAATTTTTATCTAAGGCTCAGTTTCGGTACCATTTTGCATCCTGCTCACACAAGCACTTTTTCACAGAGCACTAATCATCAGACTGAATTAGATTCCGTAGAGTGCATTTTTTAAAGGGCCAGATATGTGGAAGTCTGGTGGTGCCAAGTCGAGACTATAGGGTGAATGAAGCAATACGATGAAGCTTGTAATCTGCATCAGTGACATCTGCCATTTTTACCACTCACTACGGTGCTGCCACCTGGTGGCAGAGCTTGTAACTTCACACAACAGAGGCAGAAAGTTCAAACTAGGACTATTCAAAATTTAAGCTGCATAGCATTGTTCAGGTTGTTAAAATAAATTGTGATGCATTACTTTTTGAACGCTCCTTGTAGGATCTAATAACATGGCCAATGAAATTTATACCATATAGCCGGGCTTTTACTGACATGCCGGATAACTTGAGGTTCACCAAATTTCCTGTCTCCTTTTTCAGGTCCCTGGTCATATTTAATTATATATGGTATGCCTGTAAAAGCACAGCTATATGGTAGACAACTATCAATAATTAAAAGCAGACACTCTTGTTAAGAGACTGAATTTTTATGTTCTTTATTGTTACCAGGCTGAATTTCTAATTCTAAAATCCTAACATCAAAAGTTTTTAAACAAAGCTTTACTATAGTGTCTGGCATGAAAATAAAAGAAACAGGCACCATGTGCTTCTGCTAGTGTTTCTATAAATTCAAGTTGTTTTTGATGAGAAACTTATACAATTACAGTAGAGACCTGGTAAAATGCAGTCCATTCCAACGTGAAATCGGCTCCAATGCGGTTTGGGCATTCTACTTCCAGTTTGTAAAAATTTTCTAAAGGCATCTCTTCACGATTTTTGACCATATATATTTCATCCGACGACATTTAAGATATATGTAATTTCATCTGACGACATTTAAGATATATGTATGCTGAAGCTTTACATCAGATTCGAAGCTTTACAGAATTCACTTTTTTCTCGAATTTCCAACACTTTTACATTGTCAAAGGCAAATGCGATAGTGAAATTTCAAAAGCAAAATGGCGACGGCCAATCAAAAGTGTATGGTTACTTCTAAAAATTGCTCACGATGGTTACCTCTAAAAACAAAAGCACAATCGTCATCATTTATTACATTTTCCCATTGAACGCTCGCAATCAACAGAACGATCATTTCTCTACACTGAATAATTTTTATTTTCTTCAATACTTTGTTTTTTTCGAATGGCCTGAGATGTTTTGGCAATATTTTTTAATTTATAAAAAAATAGAGTTTGAGAAGTGGGGATTTGCTGCCACCACGACCTTAACAGACAAGCGGGTTTGAAAAGTAAGTAGGTACAAATAAAGAATTCTTGATCATCTAATATACAGTTGGCCTATTTATTTGACTGCATGTGAGGAGCGAGAGAAGAGGGGGGGGGGAGGGGGTTAGGCAGTGATGCCGCTAGGCAAAATCAGCGTGGGGCAGTGTCATGCTGCCCTTGCTATCCCTTGGCCTACTCACGCTGCCCCTTGGCGCTGCACAAATGCAAGAAACTGCATTCAATAAATGCCAACAATGTGCGACTTAAGTTTTCATGGGAGCTTAACATTGTGGCATGAGTGATTTAAGGCCTAAAGATTTTAATTAAACTACTGACTAAGTATATTCATTTAAAATATTAACTAACTGTATCAGTTTAGTTGGTAGCCGTGACAGACTGTTCATCGCGTTACTCCTTGTGCTTTTTTTTTTTTATCCTCCGCGCTGACAAGTCGAGCCTTTTGTATTCGTGCTCGACTTGTCAAAACAAACCGCTTCGTCCTCGAGAAGAAGTATTCCTCAATAAGCTTTCTCGTTTAAATTAGCATAAATAAAATGTTGAGGGATAATACAGATCAAATGTACAAGATAAGAAGTTTAAAAATCTTAATGCAATCATTATTCACAATTTTATCCTGCAAAAATAGTGTATAAATTGTTGAAAAATGGGATATTTATACTTTAAAAACTATTGAGGACTGTACCTCCAGATAACGTCTTTTCATGGCATAAAGTAAGGAAGGCAGAGATCAGCCTAGAAGAAATTAGGAAGCCTTACGTGCCCCTAATCGCAGACAGATTCCGAAGTTAGCATTTTGCCTTCATGCCTTAATAATGTAAATGTAGGTCACTGAAATGCATGTACTTTTATTAACTTTAGCTGCATTCAGTGCCCCGTTGCCTTCGAGCATGCCATGCTACCCTTTGTTTCTATAGCCATCACTGGTTTAGGGGTTTGCCTGAGCATTCCTAGATCTAACATGAAAGATGAAGAATTCAATTTGGCCCATACTGTATTAATTTTTATAAATTAAATATTTTAATATAGTCTTTGTTTTAAATTTACAAATACCTATTCACTAAAACCAATAATTTCTTCAAGTTATCCAGAATTTATTAAAAAAAAGAGTTAACGAGTGAATTTCTATTAATTAAATGCTCTGGCTGATGGAACTTTGTTGGAGTTAACTGGAAATTGGACTTATCAGAGTTTGAGTTACCAGGTATGTAAATAAGAAATTGGAATTTTTGTATAGAAAATACACGTTTATTGTATGAAAATGATAAAAAATATTTTATTCGAAAGATTGCCCATCGCTGACTATACATTTTCCTCACCTGTCTGACAATTTGTGAATACCACACCAAAAAAGACTGTTGCTCTTTTGAGGCAAACCAGTCATCGAGCCATTTTCGTACATTTTCATAAGAAGTAAAGCGCTGCTCAGCAAGTCCGTGTCCCATCAATGCAAATAAGTAGTAATCGGATGTAGCCGAGTCTGGGGAGTAAACCACATCCGAAAGTATTTCCCAATTAAACGCCTCAGTTCCTTGACCAGTTTTGCTGTGTGTGAAGGTCCATTATCATGAAGCAAAATCACTGTGTTGCTTTTTTTGATATTCTGGTCGTTTTTCACGCAAAGCTTGATTCAAATCGATCATTTGTTGCCGGCAGCGTTCAGTATTAATGGTTTCAGCAGCTCATAATAAATCACTTTGTGTCTTCCACGTTCTTCGTTTCTCATGTCAAAATCTCCAGTTTTGAATTTTTTATACCACTCAAAGCACTGTGATTTACCAAGAGCATTCTCACTGCAAGCTTCGGCAAGCATTCAATGCGATTCTGCAGCAGTTTTCTTCGAATGGTAACAGAAAATCAATGCTGTCTGCAAATTGTAGTTTCCAAGCACAAAATTCAAAATGTTCAATACTATTACAAACTAGGCTGTTGTATGAAACTCTGTGAGATGTCAGAGTAGGAAAATGGCGTCAACGACACTGTTTGACGATAACTACATTGACAGCTAAGGCCATCAATGGGCAAATTCCGGTTTCATATTTACATACGGTACCTCATATTATGGTTCAACTGTTATCATTTTAGCAAGACGAAAAAAAAATAACAGGAAAATACAGATTTAATATGAAAGCAATAAATATTGTAAATCCTACCTCAAGGTGTGTGAGGAAATGGACTGGCAGCAATTTGCAATCACTTGCCATTAAGGGTAAAAAAGTGACTTGGAGATCTTCACTGGTGTGAATGTTGGCTCCAGCACCAAGATTGTCACCTGCATCAGGTTCCATCGGAACTAAGGCTGAGAAATGACCCCTTGTGTACCCAAGTGCTATTGGACTTTTCCAACAGAAATTTTGCTCCCAAAGAAGTGGAAGATATACACCTAAAGAGAATTAATTCTTAGATAAGGCATTTCTCGCACTAATTAACAATCATATTATTAAAAAAAACAGGTTCAATTCCGTTTTCTATTACCTTCAAACCTAGCATAGCCAATTGCTTCTCCGCGGAAGCTTTTGACATATTTGACTCCATAGACTATGATTGGCCTACGTAAAATATGAGCAAGGGCAAATACATGCATCTGCTCCAGAGATGCTCCAGGTTGACTGGCCAAACTTAAAAGAATTGCCCAATCTTGCTGCCACTGGGCTTCATCTAAGGAAAAATGAAGCATGTGTGCCTGCATTGCCTCAGATTCTTTCCAACGTGGATAAAAACTGGAAAAAAAAACAAAGAAATAAAAATTTTAATTTGTAAATAAAATTCATTCTGCAGAGCTGAGTGAGAAACCATTAACCTCTGTTAATAAATTTATTATTACTCCAAAATTTGACTATTAATTTGCGTGAAACAACTGTAATTCAGTTTTGAATTATGCTATCAAATTCTTCTTCCCACCGTGCTTGCTTAATAAATTTTGAGAAGTGATTTTCTTTTGTCTCACTAATTTTTTCTGGAAATAGATATCTGCAGGTCTGTAAGTGAACCAAGTTACAAGTTAAGAGAGTATATCGTGTGTTTCAAAAGTTCCCGAACTGCCCCTTCTGTATGTAGGGAAAGCCTAACCTATGACAGCAGGAGTAATGTTCTGCCAACCACTAAAATAAACCATGTGCTGAAATAAATTACATAAGATCAGTTTTACATAGTGGCAAATTTTCTCAAATGTGTTTATTTTATTTTTACATTCCCAAAGGAAACAGTACATTTCCTCAAAGTGTTCACTGTTCACCTCTTGGCAATACGCTAGTCGGTGCTCAAACGCACTGCAGGCATTGATTAGGACTGCCTGAGGAATATTTGCCATCACCTGCCTAATTCTTTCCTTCAGTCGTTAATGCTTGCAGGGCATGTCTCGAAGACCCTGTGCTTAACATAGCCCCACAAGAAAAAAGTCAAGCGGGAAAAGATCCGGGGATCAAGGCGGCCACTCGATACTCCCCCTTCTGCTAATCCAGCGGTCAGGGAATACTTCGCCCAGATACTGGTGTACAGAGACGGCGTAGTGGGGAGGAGTCCCATCCTGTTGGAACCAGATGTCATTTTTGCTGCTGCCTCGGTAACAGCTGGACCAACCTCATCTTCTAACAGTTGAAGGTATTTGGGGCCATCCAGTGTTCCGTCAATGAAAAAGGGGCCTATGAGATTAGTGCCCATAATGCCTACCCAGACGTTTACTTTCTGAGAACGCTGGGTGTGTCCTTCACCGATCCAATGTGGATTGCAGTCTGATCAGTAACGAAAGTTGTGGCGATTTACCTCCCCATGTAAACTGAATATGCATACGTCGGCGAAGCAAATATGATGGGATAGCGCAGCATCTGCATGGCATCTGTTCATCATTCTCTCGCAAAATTGCACTCGACGATCCTCGTCACAGTCTGTCATTTCTTGATGAAATTGCATCTTGAACGGGTGGAACTTCAAACCATGCAAGATGCATCACACGGACGAGTGGCTGATTTGAAGGGCGTGTGCAACGGCACGCTTCGATTGTACGCCACAAGCCCCAATTGTTGCTACAACGGCCACCGTTTGTTGCGGACATGTCCCTGTACATGGTCGTCCTTGCTGTTGTCTGTCTGCAACACTTCCTGTCTCTCGAAATCTTTCATCACAGTCGAAAGAGTACTTGTTGAAGGGCTCGGGCGGTCAGAATGTCGGGCATGGAATTCGTCGGCGGCATTGTGCAACGTCAAATCCTCTCTGATGCAAAGGAGAACCATCTCTGCTCATCCTTGCATATTGTATTTTATTTGTTTGTTTTCACGCGAAAAACACTTTTTAAACTGTTACTGTATCGGTATAAGCTTAATACCAAATACCGTAGATTTTATTAATAAAACTTCTAGTATTTTTTACTTCAACCTTTTATTTCACTCTCATATTCGCGTATTTGCATTTATGTAAAATAAATAGCGGGATTCATAATGACTGGGAGCATCCATTAATTGAAAAAAAAAAAAAAGAGGTTGAGAGACCCTGGCCCCTCTACCAGCCCTTCAGCATATCTGCACAATAGTACATTATGCAGGGAAAGTCATCTCCTGCATTCAGGAACTTTCGAAACACACGGTATGTGATATATCACACTGAAGAAAATATCATTAACAGCACATATACAGAGGGTTGCTGGGATATTTAATTTAAATGTGGCAGAAGCATTGATTTCACATGACCAATATAACAGGCCATTGCACATTTGTCTTTATTTTATGCCCCATTGGTGGTAGAAAAAAATACCCCTGATATTACAATGTTAGCTGTGGTTAATGCTTAAGTAATTGTCATACTTTTTGAACTTGTTAATTATAGATTTCACACGGAAAAACAACTGCCAAACTACTGTGCTGACTGAAATCGCAACTAGATGGCCATTTTGAATCGCTAATGAGAAAACCCAAAATATTACTGCTAAAAGACTACACTTTATTTCATTTTTTCTTCATATTTATGGAAATTAAAGGATCATTACTGGTAAATATCATTATTTGGCTCCAAGAGTGTATAATAAAATCCCCTTTGAAATTAAAAAAAACCTGAAAATAAAATTTTGCAATGAAATTGGTAGAGATTTTACAATACAATAACAGGAGAACAGAGTTTCCGAATAGTTGTGCCATTTATTCCCAGATTTATCAAGGATGTACACTATGATCTATTTCAGTTTATCCTTGTACTACAGGAACAGTTAGGGGCAATTTTACGCCTCACTGGAATTTGTGTTATTATGCCCAAGAAAATAGTTCTATTACAAATTTTATTTCGAAGCTCATGAAAATAAAATTAAAATTTATTTTTTATCTCTATGTTATATTTTAATGAAATTTCTTCATTTTAATTAGGAAATTAATTTTTTAAATAATAATAAAAGATATTACTACGTGCATGTGCAATTAATATCCCAAACTCACTTCGACTGCTAACTTTGTTGAAAGCATGGTGAACGTAAAATCAACTCAGCATTATTTTAAGAAGCATGCTAAATGAAAACCTCTCTCCAATTCTAGCAAACAAAAGGTTTTAAATGTTTATAGAAAACTTCGACTCACTCATCCATTCAAAAGCATTAATAAGATTATTAAGGATTAGAGAACACTGAATGGCAGGACAGATCCAAATGGGTACATGATTAAGTAGAAGTACAATGACTTGATAGAAGTAGAAGCATAACAAATAGTTGAGGTGCATGTTATTTATGCTTCTACTCTTATCCAGTTATTATACTTCTACCTATGTGCCATTTGCTGTAATTTTATCCAATCAAATTGCTTCATTAACCCAATTTCTGTATATAAGGGCAAGAAGCATCTTTCCAAATGGGTGTCGCCTAATTTCTGATTCTAGTATAGTATAGTATTGTATAGTATAGTATAGTATAGTATAGTATAGTATAGTACAGTATAGTATAGTATAGCAGAGCATAGCTAAAATGTTGCCATATAAAAAAGTTTGGAAAGCACTGCTCTAATGTATATTCTTGAAAAAAACAGCAATAAATGGCAAAACTAGTCGGAAACTCTGTTCTCCTATTATTGTATTGTAAAATCTCTGCAGATTTCATTGCTAGAAACAATTACACACCAAAATAAATTCGTATGGTAGAATGGTACATTCACACAGGCCTACCACGAGATAATGATATGGATTCAAAAAAGAAAATTGTATTTTTCAATAAGAGGAAGCTGTTCATGTTGTTTACATTGTGTTTGGGGCAACGAAATGAATGCTTCTACCATTTCTTCATTTTTACCAAAAAAAAAATAATTTTTCTAAACAGGCATAACCCTTTTCCATAAAAAAAAAGTGTCAATGCGTAGTTCATGCACCTCAACTATCTGTATATATTTAAAAAAAAATAAAAAAAGAAAAATTGACTTGGGGAGCGGGGGGAATAGTTAATAACTCCAAAAAAAAAAAACAAATCATTTAAAAGGAAAAAAAAAAAAATCGCCTTTATTAACTCTGGTTTGCTGGTTTGAACACTACAGCCATTTTTTTAATTTTTAGAAAAAAAATTATCTCGAGAAAGGCTTACCCAACTGACAAAATATACGCTAAGGCACAATTTAGGGCCTTCTGAGCATGTACAGTTTTTGTTTGGTTCTGCTATTTGCTGTTTCAGAGGAGTTAGCTGCACAAAATTGGTCACATATGTAATTCCGTACAGACGGAAATTTTTTTTTCAAAATTTCAACATATCTCTTTGAATCATGAGTTTTTAAGTCGGTTTCAGGAGAAAAAAAAAAAAAATCTGAGTTTCCAAAATGAACACATAGGCCTTCACTTGGAGAGTGGTAGGCCAAAAATTGGATTAATTCTATGTGTGATTCTTGTATTAATAAATTCCCATTTGTGTACAACATGTGATAACAATACATCATATCCGTCGAGAAGGCCAGTCTCAAAACTTATTGATTGTACTAAAGTCTATTTAGTTCAATCCGAACCCACAGTTAGCCTGAGGAAATAACCTGTTTTCTTTTCTTAAGGCTCAAAGCTTTTGCACAAGGAAAAGAGTGATTAAGAGTAGTGGTGAAAATAAAAATTTGTGCGTGCGAGTTTTTGCTCCACTTATCTCGTTGTGTGGCTATCTGGTCATTTTTCTCTTTTTATAGGATTTCTTTGTATGTTTTTTTAACTTTTAAAATAATGTTTTACTTTTCTAGCATATTTTTAAATTTTATATAAGGCTGAAAAATATAATTATGTATCCATTTATGAATAAATTATTATGATTAATTTTAAATTGTAGAATGGTCTAGGAGGTTTTTATTTATTGCACCATATTTCCTGTGTTAAAGTCGATCATGGATGCCACTTTGTTTAGAGTGGCACTAGCATCACGGATCGCATTATGGCGGACAAAGGAGGATAAAACGAGATGGACAGCGCGTAGAGCTGTGTTGTTCGTTCATCGTTGTTTGTTGAATCAACAAATATGTCAGTCTATGGAATTTACTTTTAGAGTAATTATTCTGGAATCTTATAATATATTCAATTTTTGTAGTCCAATAACTGTCTACGCTGAAGTTTTCATAAAAGTTCAACAGAATTTCATTTTTCCAATCATTTACCTCATTTAAACAACTGCAGTCAGAATTTATTAACTTCTCAAACGAATTTAGCTTCAATTTGCAGGTATCATTGAACTGCTAGTCTGTTGTGTTCTATCTTTCACAGTGCCAAGTTCTTGCAAAATCGTAAAAAAAAAAAAAAAAAAAAAAAACCCGGGTAATTTTACAAAATCAGCAAAAAAATGCAAAATGGGAGCAAAAATTACGAAAAATGTCAATAATATTCTATCGAGATAGATTTATTTTGCTACCAGTGGTCAGAGAACTTACGTGAACAACAGGGAAAATCCAGGGAATTTACAAAATCGTTTTGCTAGACACTCTGATAACCAGTATTTAATAATAATACTGACAATCTTATTGTGCAAAATTTGTTTCTTCTCGGTTCGCTCTTTCTATGTTATTTGCTGTCGTGTGTCACGATCCTCCTTGGGAACTACTTTTATCTCTCACTACAGCAGCGACACTTCTGTATATGAAGTGTCGCAGCAATAAAGTATTTGAAATTTTATTGCTTTTAAAATGTTGATTCTATACAAAATATTTTGCAGAAAATACTTTATTACTCCGTAGACACTTGTAACAATAAAAATAAGTATAATAATTTTGAAAAAAAAGAAATTTTGTGAAAAAGTTGGTTGTCACAAATAAATTTGTAAATATAATATATTGAATAATTATTTGGGTAAAGAGAAAAAAAAATTGTTACAACTGGAATTCGAACCCGCCATCTCACACTTACATGTTAATAATTTTAGAGCAACCATGCTGCCGTCTGAGCTATCGGATCACTTACAATCAAGGAGGAAAACTTTCCCTTATGTATGGTGCTCGAAACTTTAAACAGTCTTTTTTCAAATTGGCTGAATAGTGCGCCTTAATATTTAAGTATATTAACACCCTAAAGGTACACTACAACTACACGAAGTCTCGTATTAAACTAAAATTCCGAGGTCGTAATGTCCCCTTGTCAGTTCACCAGCGGGGAAAAAATTCAAAGTGCCACAGTCTGCAGGAAAGATTATGGCAACAGTGTTCTGGGATGCGAAAGGCGTGATTCTCCTTGATTTCCTCCATCAAGGGACCATCAATGCAGCACACAAATGTGACACAGTCACCAAACTCAGGTCCGCCATTCGACAAAGAGATCAGGGCTCTTGAGTGAAGGTGTTATGCTCTTGGACGACAACACAAAACCACAAGTAGCAAGGGTCACACAAGATCAGATTCGTCGCTTTGGATGGGAGAGATTGGATCATCTAGCCTACAGCCCTAATCTTGCCCCATCGGACTTTCACCTGTTCCCAGCACTGAAAGCCGCACTCTCGGGACGTCACTTCCAAAACAACGCTGAGTTGGAGCAGGCTGTGCGACAATTCCTTGCTTTGCAGGGCACCAGGTTTTACCAGAGTGGTTTGTTCAAACTGAATGCATGCTACGACAAATATCTCAATGTGGGTGGCGACTATGTCGAAAAATAGTGCAAGGTTCATGAAGCCAGGGTTTAATTTTCCTTTTTTTTTATGTTGTTGTTAAGCGAACAGCATCGGCAACGAGTGTAATGACGGATTTAGTGATGAACGATGTTTTGACTCTTGTCATGCAAGGATTATTCGAAAATGGCAATCCATTAAGCCCTTGTTTGATAATTAATGCATGAAAGCGTCTGGAGCGGTGCTAAAAGTTTTTATTTACTAGTAATTTCATAAAATCTGCTGAGCCCACAATGAGCCTTGTAAGTAGTAGTTTTGATTATGCTGAAAACTCCGATCGACGAAAGGTATGGCGTCCCTGATGTGAGTGTGCATAAGATTAAAGATCGACGGTGATAAGAAGACAACTTGCCATCTATACAGTGAGATCATTTCAATTTATTCTAAAAACAGGATAAAGTAACTTGATCTTCAGTTAGACGAAATCAATTCAAACGCTGAGTATTTTAGATGTATAATCAACATTGCTGGAACAAGTTCCGCGGACTATTTTCCCACGCGTTAAGTGCAATGTAGAAACAAGTGAACAGTCAAAGCCAAGTAATTTTTGCTCTCAAAAGAGAACTGTGTGGGAAATTTCGACACGGTCGCGGTAGGAACTGAAAACTGTTTGTTAAAGAGTCAGAAAATCCGCGTGTTCAATGATAGTGTTAAATATTATGTAAATGGCTGAATAAATGCTTTGTCTTGCAATGGAATTAAAATATGTATACTAACAATTGTAAAGAGCAGTGTAAGTGGACTCGATGTTAATTGCGCACGAAAAGGTGCGGCGTTAGAACTCGAATTTATAATGAAAGCTCCCGGGTAGTTAAACAAAGGAAATATAGTTACTCTGAGAACTATATCGTGGGGCGTAATATAGTAAGGGTTACGGTATCCCTCCCTGATTAAAAGGGATACACGACGCCTGAGTGCGTTGAATGTGAATGTAGAAAATAAACCTGTGGTTGCCGCAAGTTACGTTGATTGAGTTAGCACCACTAAAACGTAGTGCTTGAGTCGCTTATACAGGCTGATAGTATAAAATAAGGTCACGTCCCCGCACGTGGGTGGCACAGATGAACTTCAGACGAAATTACCGTATAACATACATTAACCATGCAGTATATGCAATGTCCAGTTCATGACACATTACATTAATTCAATTTTTCTTTGAATTTCTCGTCACCAAAAGCTAATACGAAAATAACTTCTCAAAAAGCTGGTAACTTCAAAACAGTGTCGAACTAAGGAAGTTGCATTCGGTCCTGATCAAAATTACCGTATAATATACATTAATTATACAATACATACAATGTCCAATTTAATATACAATACATTAATTCACTTTTCATTTGAATTTCTCATCGCCAAAAGCTAAAGAATGTAAAAACAAATTTTTTTTCTGTATATTTTTGCATTTTTTATTTCTTGCAACAAGCCAAAAAATACAATGGGGCACATTATAATGGAGGATTTACTGTATTTCAGTATATGATCGTAAATTTTTGAAACAGGGTTGTACAACTGCTGAACAAAGGCATCATAAAAAAACATAAAAGCCTATTTTCGGTAACATTTACATTATTCGCTAATTACAGAAACAATAGGCTAAACATTAAGGATGCAATTGAAATGCTTCGACGGGCCTGGAACTGTATTCATGTGGTCTGAAGTCATCGTTTGTCTATATGAATGTGATTAAATTAAAATACATATTCTAAAACTACTACTACGTATATGTATTTGGTGTTTTTCTCTGTATATGATCATATCATACACAGATGGTATGGTACTGTAATAGGTAACGTGCCTGGGCTCCCTTTCCCCCAGTTTCAGATTAATGCTATGATGAAGGGTTATTGATCAAAATTGTTTTCATATAATTGGATAAATTATTTACAGGAGAAAAGTTTTTTCTGAAAATACAAACTTTCTTTTCACTCAATCCAAAAAAGTACTGGGTTTCATAAATTCATAAATCATAAATCCAAAAAAGTACAAATGATTGACCCAATTTCATAAATTCACTGTAGCTTTATTTTTTGACATACGAGGCCTGTCTAAAAAGTATCCGACCTTTGGCCATAAAAAATATTCTGAATATCGGACGGAGTTGGGACCCTAATCTCCTTCAAAGTAGGCCCCTTGAGCTTGCACACATTTAGCCCACCGACCCTTCCACTGCTGGAAACACCTCTGGAAGTCTTCTTTTCGAATGGCATACAGCTCCGTCGTCGCGTTCCGCATTATCTCTTCTCTACTTTCAAAACGGGATCCTTTCAATGGCGTCTTCAATTTTGGAAACAACCAGAAGTCGCAAGGAGCCAGATCTGGAGAGTAGGGAGGTTGGCGAACGGTTGTAATTCCATGTTTGGCTAAGAAAGTGAGGATCAAATTGGGATGAATGTGCAGGGGCATTGTCATGATGCAAGTGCCAGTTGTTCGCCGTCCACATGTCTGGTCTTTTGCGCTGAACTGCATCACGGAGTCGCCGGAGAACATCTTGATAGTACTCCTTTGTCACTGTTTGTCCTTCCGGTGCGTATTCGTGATGCACAATTCCACGGACATCAAAGAAAACAGTCAGCATCACCTTGATTTTGCTTCGTACCTGCCGCGCTTTCTTCGGCCTTGGAGAATCGGGAAGCTTCCATTGCGACGACTGTCTTTTTGTTTCTGGGTCGTACCCGTACACCCATGACTCATCTCCAGTTATCACGGTGTTCAGAAACCCAGGATCAGTGTTGGCGGTGTCCAGAAGATCCTGCGCAATATCAAAACGGAGGTCTTTTTGTTCCGGCGATAACAACTTGGGTACGAATTTCGCAGACACTCGGTTCATGTTCAAATCATCACGCAAAATTGCATGTGCAGAATCTTTACTCACTCCAACCTCTTCTGCAATCTCCCGCACTGTCAAACGACGATCTTCCATCACCAAATTTCGCACCTGCTCAATAACAGCTGCACTCCGAGCAGTTTGGGGCCTGCCACAACGCTGCTCACTCTCAGCTGATGTGCGGCCATCTTTGAATCGGTTAAACCACTCCTTAATTTGTGTTACACCCATCGCATCTTCTCCAAACACCTGCTGAATCTTACCAATTGTTTGGCTTTGAGAATCACCAAGCTTTTGACAGAATTTGATGCAGTGTCTTTGCTCAATTCGTTCAGTCATCTTGCGAGAAAACTAAATCCGACGAACACTACGAACAGCACCTTACTTGGCGAGCACTAGCCGCGGACTGGCACAAGCGATCGCGGTGGAAAAATTCAAGCATGCGCATTAAGGTTCCTCCTTCCACTGTGCACAGTGTCGCCGCCTTAGAATCACTACTTTGCGCGGGAAAAATCAAGGTCGGATACTTTTTAGACAGGCCTCGTATTGTCACAAAACTTTGCAGACATTTGGAAAAACTCAAAAGGTTTTTTTGTTGCAGGTCTGCTTCTGATTTATGCCACAAGAGCACAGCAGTGAGCTGTTTTGTTGTGCTTGAGTTTCATTCATATCAGTCTCTAACCCCTTGCGATTTTTCTGGGGGGTTATGTGAAAGATGAATGAGTGTTTACGCCTCCTCTACCAACAAACCTACCAGAACTGAAAGCTTTCATCAACACTGCTTTTCAAAAGATTGGTAGGGGCATGCTTCACAAAGTGTGGAATGAGCTTAATAATAGACTTGATGTCTGCAGAATCGCTAAAGGGATACACATGCAGCACTTGTAATATGCCAAAAAAACTTTTTGAGTTTTTCTGTTGTCTGCAAAGTTTGGTGTCAATGTCAAAAAATAAAGCTACAGTGAATTTATGAAATCGGTTCAATCATTTGTATATGTAACCTGTATATGTAAATAAACTTGTTTTAAGATGGCATTTACTTTGTTAGTTGTAATCTTTAAGGTTAAGACAGTAATTTACTGAACTTCATCAGTTAGAATGATCTGGTTTGAATTTTAAGGGGGGGGGGGGGGATTTTGTACCAAAATCTTACTCTAAATCTTATTTGGAGGCACAACCTATACATGCATGCAACCTGTATTCGAGCAACTACAGAAAGTACTACTAGTAGGTAAATGTAAAGGCTGTACTGATGATACTCTACATTATAAAAACCACAACTAGGCACCAGAATCTACCCACTTCAGACAGACTCTTTAAACAATCTAACATTATCTTCTGAGGCTAAAGCAAAAAACTGTAATTTCTTTTCATCATGCATTACTTCCATGTTCTTGCAGGGAAGAAACAACTTGCACCACTTTTTTATGACCCCTGTTGCGGGACAGATGTATTTATGATGCTGATCTCTTGCACTCTTACTTCGCAAAAGGAATTTTTATTTTTCCCTTATCCATTTCGCATATTGAAGAGGTCTATCCAGAAAGTAAGTTAAATAACGCCACTGTAGTGCTGCAGTTATGGTGATTTGTTGCCATCATACTGGCCCCATTTCCAAAGCTTTCTGCCATTCGTCTGCTTCGTGGTGAGTGTTTAGAAAACCAAGACACCTGCCACTTGTGAGAAATTCGTTCTGCAATCAGTTTTCTGAAAATTAAGAACATTAAACCAGCTGAAATCCTCTCTCAAATTTGTGAGGTTTTTGGCAAACAAGCAATGAGTGGTTCAGTGGTATGGAGATGTGTGTGGCTTTTTAACGAAGGATGTGAAAATGGCCGACCATTTTTGATGAATGATGATTTGGTTCATGCAGTCAACTAGATGAAAAGTGAAGAGAATTCACCATGATGTCACTCTCCCAACAGTTTCTTCAAATTTCACGTTCACTTCTCCAGGGAGCATCTTTCTCTGACAGTGGAATACAACACCTGGTGCACTGCTACAACAAAATACTCAACAATGGTAGAAATTATGTAGAAACTCAGTGTAAAATGTGATCTTCAAGTAACAGCAAGCACCTTGGCTAATATTTTCTTAATGTCCCGTTATAACTTACTTTCTGAATAATCCCCGTATATCTTCAAAGGTTGCTCGTGAAAATGATCAATCTTAGTCATTATTGAACACTCTATATATCTAGAATGCATTGAAAATTGCTAAAATGTAAACTTTAGGAAGAACGGCTTGCTATGTGTTTACCTTGAAGCACATTCACTAAGACTATCGCTTAGTGCCCGACGTAGTGTGTTTTCTTTATCGAAAATCCCCCATGTGGCCTGAAGTACTGAATCTAACAAACAATCACCAGCAGTCCTATTCCATAAGGGGTATAGGCGACTACCCAGCCTATCTGTCAATTCTAGGCTCCAGTTGATAATGGAAGCATCAACTTCTAGCTCTGTAAGAAAAATGGTCTATTTTAATATGGATTACTGATAAATTTCATGTACAGTAGTTCAAAAAAGTATTAACTTCTAGCTCTTTGTAGGAAAAAAAAAAACAAACCCACACACAAAAAATAAACAAGTTTTAGGCATGGCCATTTAAATATAGCATACAGGATGGACAAAAAGTCTATACCTCTTTAAAAATTTATTATTTCCATCTGTCTAGTATTGCTGAATGAATTAGAAGAAATTAAAATGAAAGGATCTTGGTAAAGCGATATGGTAGCATTTATTCATAAACCAACGTGTTTTGGTGTTTCACCATCTATACAGGGTTAATAGATTACAAATTGACAAGAAATGACAACAACATCTAGGAGGTTGGATACAAAATTAAGGGGTAGGAAGATCATCGTTTCTGCTGATAATGCCCCTTACCACAAAATTAATTCACCTCTAGAGAACATAAATATCATTTTTATGCAGCCGAACAACAACATCATGGACTCAGTCTTTGGACCAAAGCATCATCAGAGCAACTAAGACACACTGTTGCATGCAGATTATGTGTAAAACGCTGAATACATTGGAGTGATGGCATATCAACGATTGTATTGTGAAATCGATTGATTCATTAAAGGCGTCCCATACGCTAAAACGAGCTTGGTTCCTAGTTTCTCCTGCAATCATTAAAAGCTGCTTTCGAAAGGCAGGTTTCTGCTTAACCAATATGCTTTTAATCTCACAAGGTGTAGTGAATGAATTTCACGAAAGAAAGAGTTATCAGAAACTCGCCAACAGCTAGCCCATCCATGACTTATTCTGCATTAACAGGTTTTTAAAATCTATGATAGATATCAACTAATTTGAAGGCCATAGACTTTATGACCATCCTGTTCTACAATGATGACTAAACCATAAATAATAATGTAAAATCAGAAATCAGAATTTAACTGCATTTGCCAGCATTAACAAGGAGAGTCCACATATTCCGACTCACCAAATTCGATAAAAAAAAAAAAATCTCCATGTGGCTTTCATCCAATTAACTACCCATGCAAAAGCAATTCGATACACTTCTCAAAATTTCCAAAAAAAAAATTCATAAAGTTTATCACCAATGTATGCCATTTAGGTTAGAATCCCACTTTACATTTCAGGTATTTATAAACTGCACACTTTTTGAAATTTTTTTCTCCGAAAATTTTGAGAAGTGCATCAAATGGCCTTGCATGGTAAGTTAATTCGGTGAAAGCTATGTGTAGAATTTTTTTTTTAATCAAATTTGTTGAGTCCGAATACGTGGAGTCTCCTAGTAAGATCTATGTGTAAGATATATTCATTTTTCACTATTAACTTGTTTTGGGAAAGTATCGCATGGAATTTTAGAATACAATTTTGTTTGCACTTAAAAGATGCATGATATTAATATCAGTCACGAAAGTGTAAATGTGCAAGCTTTGGAATCGGCACATGCACACATTTTAATGAAACCAGATGCATTAAATTCAGGGATGGATCTGGAATTATATTTTTGTAGCAACTGTTTAGCCACTTTTATATTTTTTAAGCCACTTTTGTATATTTTTAGCTACCCCCCCCCCCCTGCTAAAACAAAGCAAAATAATCAGCTGAATCCAATTGTACTAATGAAATTAAAACTATTAAATTTAGCAGGGGGGGCGGGGGGAGGGACAACTAGTGCTCATGTCAATCACCAAACGTCGGATAATGACTTAATCTAACTGCTATGCTAAACGCAATATTTGATAAATAGAAAAGAGTTTTATACAACGTCGACATTTATGGATTATAAAATTACCTGCACAGTGACTTCCAAAAGATAAATCAATACATCATATTTCCATTAAATGAATAATTGTAAACTCCCTAGGAGCAATTCAAGAATAGTCCAAGCTGAAAATGACGATTACGGAAGATTATGATGAAGATTTTTTTTTCGCCACTTGTAAATAAAAATTGCCACTACGATGTGGTTTTTTTTCGAGCCATTGGCAAATGTGGCGATCTGCAACGCGACCCTTGAAGTTAAGTTTTTTCTCTTCAAGTTACACTGAAGGCCAACTAGTGCTCATGTCAATCACCATATGCCGGATAATGACATAACCTAACTGCTATGCCAAATGCGATATTTGATAAATAGGAAAGAGTTGTACATGACGGCACGACTGGTAGGCCGCCGCAAATGCTTCTTTAGGAACCAGTTTTGTCTACTGGAAAATCACTTATGCAAGAATGGAATAAAGCTTCTGCTCATCGAGCGGCTTTTCAGTAGGCAAAACGGACCACTAAAGAAGTGTTTGCAGCGGCGATGCAATCAGGGCGTCAGCGTTGTGAAAAATGTGTACGGCTAGAGGTTAACTATGTGGACAAATGACGGGAGTTTCAGCTTCCTAGGGTCAATAGTTTTTCAAAAATAAATTAGGAGACCTTAGAACTCGAACGCACCTCGTAAAATTACCTGTTCAGTGACTTCCAAAAGATAAATCAATACATTATATTCCCATTAAATGAATAATTGTAAACTCCCTAGGAGTAATTCAAGAATAGTCCAAGCTGAAAATGGCAATTAGGGAAGATTATGATGAAGACTTTTTTCCACCACCGATTTTCGCCACTTGGAAATAAAAATTGGCACTTCAGTATTTTTGCAAGTTAAATTTTATCTACCTCTTAATTTCTTACATATTTATTTCATAATCACCATATGACAAATTGGAAAGCATATAAGAAAATAAGCAAAAAAAAAAGTTAACTATAATTTCAACATTCAGAACCATCTTACACACTGAAGTGCCAAAAGTCATGGGATACCTATTCATATCATCTAGGACCTTCCTCTGCCTGGTGAAGTGCAACAACTTGACGTGGCATGGACTCTACCAGCTGGCAGAATCTTCTGAAGAGATGTTCAGCCATGCAGTCCCAAAAGCTACTCATAATTGTGTGCAGGCTCTTGTGCACGAATAAATTGTTCGATAAAATACCAAATATGTTTGAGAGGCTTCATATATCTGGTGATCTAGGTGACCAATTCATTCACTGCAATTGTTTAGAATGCTTCTCAAATCAATCGTGAGCAAATATGGCCAGAAGACATGACACACTGTCCTCCTGGAACATCCCATCGTTGTTAGGGTTCATGAAGGCCACGAAGGGCTGCAAATGGTCGCCAAGCAGCTGGACATAAAGATTCCCAGTCAATGGTAGGTCCAATATGATCAGAGGACCCAAGCCCTGCCATGTAAACATGCCCCACACCACAATGGAGCCACCACCAGCTTGCACAGTGCCTTCCTGTTGGCCTCATGGGGTCTGCACTACACACGAAGCTTGCACCAACTTAAATCCTGACTCGTCAGACCATACCATATGTTTCTAGTCATCTAGGATCCAGTGAATATGTTCACGAGCCCAGGCGAGGAACAGCCTCCAAATGTAACAGTGATGCATCTCTGTTATGAAGGACCATTTTGCTGGTCACAAGCATTTAGCAGCCATGGTTGGCCACTATACTGTCCATGGCTGGAAGCAATGCCTGAGATGAGGTACTCTCTCTACAACCCTGACCCTGTGAATCAAGGAATGGTGAATGCCTGCAACACTTCAGAAAATGAATGTCTCATGCATCTAGCCTCAACTATCATTCCGTATTCACACACTGATAATTCTCGCCCTGTAGTCATAATCATGTTACAAAATGTTTCAGGCAACTGCTAATAGTTGAATTGACAGCAGCGATACCACTCTGCCTATTTTTACACCTTTTACAAGATGCATAAGACACCTGAAAATTTGCATATGATGCTACCAAAACTTTTGGCACTTCATTGCAATTTGGTATATAAGATGCATCTTGTTTTTAGGAGAGGAAATGTGGATCTTACATGTTGGCAAAAATGGTAAATAAGCATTCCCAATATAATATATGTAACAAAAACAATATTGTAAACACTCATTACGATTATTAAAAAATTAAAATGAAAACCTTAAAACTAAAATAAAAATAAAAACTTTACCTTTCTGAACATCTCGATCTAGTAATTCATCATATAACTGTTCTTGAACGGCAGTGGGAAGGTCTTCAATCTCTGAATGTAATAATATTAAGGGTTAATTAATTTAATTTGTATTGCATTATTATTAAAAAAAAAAAAATGCTTTTACTTAATCTATAATACTGACAATAGAATGAAAATGCATTTTTTAATACTTAAGAACCTTTCATCACTTAAACATTCAATACATGCCTATACACTTTCTCATGCTACCTTGACACTATTATTTGTGTTACGTGCAAACGAGGCTGACCGGACTGCATGAATTCCTGAAATGTATTCATATGTGCAGTATTCATTCTTCATTGAATATGCTGACAGATGCCATTTGACACAATGTTTCAGACATGCTTTTCAATGCAGTCCATAGTGTCTTCTCACGTCTGCAGGCCACCTGTAATGTGATGTCAGTTTAGCATGTTTGAGCTTAGAGTAGCAATAATGAAAAACAAAATATGATCCATCAGGAGAAATAATCTTCTCCCACTGTCCAGGAAGCCTTTCAATTCCTGAATTAAAGAAATTTTGTTTCAGTGAGGAGATGAATTCACTGAAGGCAATTTCATCATCATTATGATTTTGTAAACATTTTTTGCGAAGTAAATTGTCTAAGGCCAGGAAAAAAAAAATGATAAGTCCGTTGGAAAAAAGGTCTGGTGAGTATGGCAGATGCGGCACTTTTCTATCCTAATTCCTCCAATTTTTGTTTGGTTAAATAGCTGTATGAGGACAAGCCTTATCATGAAGGAGAACAGGCCATTCCTGTTCTCAAGTGAAGGGTGTTTTTTTGGAAAGTTGCTGACAGTTCACCTAAGCTAGATTTAAGAAATAAGTGATGGATCAATCTAATCACTGACACCAAATTGTTAGCATAACCTTCTAGAGATGGAGGCCATATTTGGGTTAGCATCACTGTTTAACCATGTTCTGAACTGTTGGGAATTACCATACTCAAGTTACTATTTGATATAAGAAAAAGTCAGATTTATTCTGCAAAATGAGTGAGAAACAAATGGACAAATCTTTTGTTGTCTTCGCTCTGGTTCAACCCATAGGATACCCATTTTTCCTGCTTGTGTACTTTATCAATTCAGTTTAAACACTCACAAATAGTTGTGTGATCAATTCCAAGCCTGCATCCAGGTTCTTGTTACATTACCCAGGGATTTGACTCCACTAATGACTTTAAAGGTCATTATCTACTTCTGATGGATGTCCAGAGTGGGGTTTGTATCTCTGGATTTAAAATTTTTGAATGATTTTTGGGCCTCCTGCTCATGTGTTCTTTACATTTCTCTTATAATAAAAATACCCGAATTTGGTCAGTTGCCATGGAAGCTTCGATCAACAATAGCACAAAAATTAATCAACAAAATTGAGAATACTGTGCTGAAGTGTAATTGTTAATTTTCTCCCCATGATCTATACAATTATCGTAATTTTTGGAATACCCTTACCCCTAAAAAACATCGTATTTTCATTGGTTTTATTACAGGAATATTACATAAAATTTTTATTTTATAATACGTC
This sequence comes from Rhysida immarginata, assembly GCA_023313115.1. NCBI lineage: Eukaryota > Metazoa > Arthropoda > Chilopoda > Scolopendromorpha > Scolopendridae > Rhysida > Rhysida immarginata. The sequence goes on from JAHWFO010084474.1 coordinate 277,628, forward strand.
GTAATGATTTTTTTTAACTTTTATTTTTCCTGCGTATTCTGAAAATTATGATACCTTTATTACAGAAAATAATTCTTCATTCCTTTCCCACCTTAGTCCCACAACTTTAATATAATAAAGGACAATGAAGGAACCTACCATAAGTATTCTACCTACTATAATGTGAAACATTTTGACCTGAAAAAACACCTAAATTAGTGTGATCTCATTATACAAGAGGGAAAAATTAGCGCTACAACGACTGGGGGGGGGGGGGGTCTTGATGAACTTCGAACGAAATTAATATATAATATTGAATATATTGGTATATTAAAGTGCATTATATGCAGGGTTCTCCCCAGACCCTTTTTAACGGGCGCGCCGCCCGGCTGATTTTGGCGACCGCTCGGCCGAATACACGAAAAACTGCACAACATTGCATAATATTTTATTTGTTTTTAATTTTTGTCCGCCCGGTTATTTTAGCTTACCACCCACCTGATAAAATTTTCTGGGGAGAACACTGATATGGTATATACAGTATATTAATTTGCTTCTTTTCTCAATTTCCTGTCCACTTTTATGTCGCCTTAGGTGTTTTTTTCAGGTCAAAATTTTTCTCATTATAGTAGAATACTTACAGTAATACATGATTCAGAAAACGTTATAACCTAAAGAAGTTACTTTTGAGTAGCCTTGTAATACAGTGAAACCTGTATATCATGGACAACTGCATTTTAGACAAAACATTTTGGACCAAAAAAATTGATAACTAATTTAATACTAAATAACCTTTCTAAGTTGGACAACCTGTCTAACTTGAGCTTGGACATCTTCCTGGAGCTAAGTTGGATATGGCAGTTAATGCAAAACAGTTCCGTTAGAATTTTCTTTTCTCAAAATTTTCAAATATCAAATTTCACATGTTTCCTTTTGATTGAGTCGGCTGTAGCATGAGGCTGGATGTTGTTAATTGTTGCATAACCTTTGCCACTCTTGAAGAACGTGAAAGATTTCCAAAAAACGTACAGCAGTGAAGAATATCTATGCAATGACACTGGTTCATTATGCCACGGTTTGTTCACTCGTTTCATTTGGCTCCTTGCACAATTCAGTGTAGTCAGTATTTTGTAATCTTACAAAACAATGAGCAAATGGAAATTGAACGAGTTGACTTTAGACAAAAACAGGGAGATTTTGGAGTGTATTCAACAGAGATCCTTAATCCTAACGAGATGCTACAAGCGGCATATGCGAAATGGTTCGTGCAGCTTTCTTCTGTGCAGGTTAGTTGCGAGGGTGTTTCCAGATGGCGCTGTAAGTCTTAATGATACCTGACATAATCAAAACACCGTCAGAGCACTGAAAGCAGACGACAACGGCCAAAAGGCAGAGATTTTTAAATATTTCAACGTTTATGTTCCTTACATATGGAAAATTATTTAAATTAAATCCAAAATTAAAGAAATTAAGAAAGAAATTAAAATGATTTCATTTCTATTTAATTAATAAAAGAAGTATTGTTAGCCGGTCATGGTTAGTTACAGGATGACGACACTTACGAATGTTCTCTTGTCATTTGAGCGTTTGTTCCGAGATGGCACCACTGGTATTTTTGCCATATCAAATATGCTATGGAAATTTTGCTTATTGTCGCATCTCGTTAGGATTAAGGATCTCTGGTATTCAAGGTGGAGAGACTTGCAGAACATCAATGTGCAACTCAAATGGTAATCAATAAATACATGTAAATAATATCAGTTACGTAACGTATAAATATAAAATACATATACTGTGAAAAGTTCTCATTATCCACTATTAACCCTTGGTATTTATGACAGCAATAGTGTATTCTTAAAATGGAATTACTTTATCTAAAGTTAAGCCACCCTCTTTCCCTCCCTTGCTAACTTGGATACCTGTGTATGTTGGACATAAAATTTTGTACCTTGAGTGTCCAACTTAGGCAGGTTTTACTTTAATTACTAACATGGGAATCCCTCGAGCATGTATGTCACAGATTTCCACAAAATTGAAATATGTTACTCAATTGAAGCTACAATAGATGCTTGCAAAATAAGAGAGTGTGGGTTTTTGTTTCTTTCAAAATAAACCACGAAAACGAAAGACTTTGAGCCATTGTTAAAGCGGTGTATTAATGCGCTTAACGGAACCTCTTTCTTCCACTACTCACAGCAATAAGTACGAATCCAATTCAGATGAAATAGACAGCAGCAGATGGCAATTGAATGGCTTTTCAAATTTCTAAACAAACTTAGTTTTTAAAATAGATTATTACAATTAGCAAATTGCCTTCCAGTAAAAAATGTCTAGAGTAATTAATAACCATTTCCTTAATTTATTATTTCATTTTATTAAATAATTCGGTAATCAAACACGGGGCTGGCTTCATGTGCAACGTCGAGTAATACGTTGCGTTGGTGAGGGGGTATGTATCGCAGTGCTTTATAATTTTAAATAAAAATAGTATTCATGGATGCCTACCTAATCTTATAAATTATTTCGAAACGAATGATTGTACAGCAAAATTAAGGTTTTATGCTTAATAACAGTGCTCTAACTGCAATTCTTTGGCAATCGCCGCTAACAAGTCCGCTTCCCTCTTTCCGCCATGTTGTTTGAACTCTGCGCACTTCCGGGGCGCTTCACTGGCGCGCAACGCTATCACTTCCATGGTGTGCTTGCGCGCAAAAAAAGGCTATCTGGGGTTCCCTTGTAAGTAGAAAAGGGAAGGAAAAATTCCACGATCTGGACACTGAACCAGGGACCATGAATTTTGCTGGCACTACTCTTACTAAATGAGCTACTGTGGACAATGAACTATAAAGCTGTTGCAACATATCCATATAAACTCCCATGAAATCATATATGAACTTGAACATAGCATTGTAGTAATATTCAAGTAGTAACTTCATGATTTTTACAAAACAACTATCCAAAGAGAAAGTGTTTATTCCTTATGGGAATTTGAATGACAAAGTGAAACGGTAGAGCTAACACGTATAAATTTTGATTGTATTTCATTCTTAGCAAGAGCAGGATACAGTGACACATAAATCATTCAGATACATTTTTTTATAGTTTACTTTTACCCATTTCTTATCTCTTAAATGGCTATTTTTGGCACATCTAAATTGGAATTTAAACACTCTCCCCAATTCTGAATTTAGAATAAGCCTATCCTAATTAATCAATTAATTAAAATTAAACGAATATTCAACACATTTTTATAATACATTTATCCTGCAAAAATTTTCATTTTTCAATATAAAAATGCAAATGTGAGAATGTTTTAATATATCAATAACTATACAATCAAACTACCTAAAAGTCATCACTCATTAATTAAACAATAACTCGTAAAAATATGCTTTTTGTTGAAATGATGAAGATATGATTTTTCTTATTAATGATGAACATATGATTTTTCTTCCAGGTTCGAATACAGTATATAATCAGAAAGCAAGTTTTAATGAGTCTCAAATTAAGTAAGAAATCATTTGTTTACATTTATTAAGTAAAGCAAATACTGCATAAACGGTGATAAAACTGATTTGTGAAACGAGTTTGGAATTTGATCCTGTGAGAAACTGCAGAAAACTGTTAACCTCACAAATTGTTTGAAGCGACTGTTCCTAGTGCAATTTATTGTGAACCTCACAAATTCTTGCAGCAATGAAATGCCTGGTGCAGACTGTGATGGGATAAATTCTTAATTCCCATTAATACAGTATACTTGCTATGCTTCACTGCAATGAATTTGAAGGCCTTTATCATAAATGATGTCCTTTTTCTTCATACTGCAATTTTCAGTATATACCATGGGTATTATGCAAAATAAAAGTTAAGAAATCATAACTGCATATTATAAAAAATTGTGTATAATATTCTGTTTTTCATTAATAAAACCAAGGAAAAATACAATGGTGGAAGGAGGGGCATTTGAAACAAAGTTGTATCTAAAATTTAATATACATTATAGCACATTTATTCACTTTTTTCTCAATTTCCTAAAACTGCATATAATAATCCAATGATAGATCCAGGACAAATTTAAAATTTTAATAGGCAAAGCCTAACATTTTGAATCGCTGTTAAGAAAACCTGGGATAATGGTTTCCCTTAGCAGTAAGATCCAACGATATGAAATGAGTAGATCGCTCAAGAGCTGCTTTCAGCGCCACCAACGCGTCCCCATTTGAAAGCCAGTCGGCCATTGCTTTGGTTGGCAAAAAATGGCCTTCATCGTAAGTTTACGTTTGAAGTTTGTGTAGACAAACACAGTAAAACGCAATGCCGATTTCTTGTCTAGCTTTAAATTGTAGTAATAGATATATTAAAGGTTCACCACTGACCTTTCACAGGTGTGTTTTTATCTTTCTGCATCTTAGAATGTTTTTCTGATGTAAAAATCCTGGTCATCTTTTATATCGTGGTTGTTGATACATAAAAGATGTCGATCTTCAACAGAAGACGTTAAAGAGAGATCGAATCATTAATGTTTTAATGCTAATCCTAATTATTTGTAAGCTTTCACAGCAATATTTTTTTAAGTAAACAAACTAGAAAGAGTTTCCAAACATTACTTTGTCATTTTAATTCATTTAATGCACTCCGTGTAAAGGTTTATTTATTAAAATGTGTATAGCTCTAAAGCGAACTCACGAATGGATGATTTAAAAAAAAAAAAAAAGAAGAAGAAAGGGAGACGTTAAATGAATGACATTGAATGAATTTATTAACTCCTTTTAGTTTGTGATGTGTGTAGTGGCCTTACAGTATAAGAGATGGACAATAGAATTACCAACTAGTTTCGCCATTTATTCCCGGCTTTGTCAAGGTACACAACAAGAGGCTCGCAGGCCTTATATACAGAAAAATGGTACAGATGGACCAATGAGCGTAAAAATATGATACATAGGAAATGGCCAATAAGAGAAACAAGCGAGATAAGCATAAAAATTAAAATATAAAACTATAGGAAATGACAAAAGTGATGCGACGAAAAACGCGGACCGTAAAGAGAACATATCTGGTTGTCAACAGGGGAGATTGACAAAATAAAATAGAAAAGGGAGAATGACAAAATAAAACCAGTTTACAGTAAATCAGAAAGAGGATTAAGTATGGTAAATATGTCGAAGTCGGTCTGGCGGTTGAGTAATCGGTCGGGGTTGGTCTTCTTGGCCTTGTAGATTTCGATAGCTTCGAGGGTGGTAGTTTTTGAAGGATTATGGCATATGTGTAAGACGGACATCACTTCATCTTGCGTGCTAAGGGGGTGTCCGGTTCTCCTCAGGTGGTTAGCATAGTGTGACCGTTTGTCATTCTTGGTGTATGACTTGGCATGTTCTTTAAAACGTACTGTGAAAGTACGGGAGGATAATCCGATGTAGTATTTGTCGCACAACATACAATCGAGGCGTTGTGCGAGTTTATCGTAAACGACGGCGGATGAGGGGTTCAGTGTGCGGGTGGACGAGAGGGGGGAGCGTAAGGATACTCGGAGTCCGAGGGAAGATAGAAAACGGGAGAGTTGGGAGAAATGGGGACCTAGGTACATTAAGGAGACCCACTTCTTGGACTGGGGTGCATCAGGGGAGGTAGGATTGAAGATGGCGTGTTGCCGGCGGTGGAGGAAACGGGAAAAGGAGGAGTTGGAATACCCATTCTTATGGGCAAGGGAGCGGATGATGCGTAGTTCGGACGAGCGGGCGGAGGGGTTGAGGGGGAGCTTCAAGGCACGGTCGATTAGGCAACGTAGGGATGCTAGTTTGTGTATCGGGGGGTGTGAAGAGGATGCTAGTTTGGTAATTCTATTGTCCATCTCTTATACTGTAAGGCCACTACACACATTGTAAATAAGCACAGTATTATGATCTCTTCTGTATTCTTTTAGTTTGTTTAGTTAAAAAATCATGCTGTGGACACAAACAATTATTGATAATTATTTCTGTAATTCACGGTACTGACATGGTCTTTACCGCACTGAGAATCAATCTCTCTTTAACGTCTCCTATATTCAACCATGTTACCGTCATTTCAATGATACCAGAATGATTGTTTAGAGGTATTTATGAAATTATATACCGCATTTATTAAAAAGCATCTAAATTTGGGAGAGGTCGCTTAAGAAATTTCAGACTACAAGCACGATGTTGGTGGGGGATGCTTTCTCAGCTGGCGACAAAGCGGATATATAGTAATGGCGCTTTGGCTGGCGAAGTTGTTCTGCCAACCATAGTGATGGCACCTACACTAACAATAGAGATTAGTTCCACTTTTTGCCGCCTTCAAATTGCCCCAAAGATGGCGGCCAAATAAGCGATTACTTATTTCATATCCCAGGTTTTCCCAGCAGATTTTCAAGATGGCTGCCAAGCTGAGATGTCTGTCAGCACAGTGGTTGAGCGACTGTTCTGTGTCAGCTCTGTAATAATAAAGTTCAAAACGTAAGGCAAACCACTTAGCCATTAACTAGAGCTGATACAGTAATAAATGCAATACATGAATGCGACCATTCTTGATATTAGTTAAGGAAGTTAGGGGACAGTATTCCACATTTTTACCAGTCTTTATAAGGATATCGAGACAAAATGTTTGAATTTTTTTCAAATGGATATATACACAAGAAAATACAATTAGAAATGCTTTTGTGAAAGCAGGAATTACCCCTCCTGTGGGTGATTCAATCATGAAAATCGAAGAAGAGGAAGAAAATGGTAATTTGGCTTAACAAAGAACTGCTTACTGAAATGATGGAATTTAGATGATCCCGATTTTGAAATAAATTTATATTTATTTTGAATACTTTATTTTATGGAAATATAAAAAAGTCTAAAACCTTTAAAAATCAGACAACCATACTGCACTGCACGTTTGAAAAATATGGCTGAGCATTACCTGTTGCTGAATAAATACATAAATTAAATCTTAGATACATAAATTGCGTATAATACACGAATGCGTATTATATATGGGAAAATTTTTCAAGATTCAAATAAAAATTAGATGCGTATTATACACAGGTGCATATTATATACCGAAAATTAGGGTAATCAAAGACCTTTGTTAATGCAACAGATTTTTCAATAGTTTTCCAAACTCTGAAACCTATTTTCTATACTTCGTTGAAAATTTCAATACTGGGTGTCTCAAACCTTTAGGGTCAAATTCTACAGATGGTAAAGGATAGTAAACTGAGTATTTTAGGATAGGGAACCAATATTTCCAGACACATAAGATCTTGAATGTGTAAAATGTTTTTGTAAGCTGCTTTCATTCTTAGAGCAAACAATTTTTTTTTTATTCATAAACAATTTACAGCTCAGAACAATCGTTCAGAATGGTATACCACCAGTCTCAATATATAGAGACTGGTGTTGCCACTTAAGAAATTTTGCTGCAAGAAATTTTGTTGAAAAATTTGCATCAAATAAGGGATGCTCCACTCTTTCAAACATTCCTTGTGTCAGTTATACATGGAGACAAGCAGTTTGGATCTGGCAAGTAATATCACATCTGATTCTACTGGGGTTTCAGAATAATTAGGGAATCTGTTATCCAGTGTTCGTGGATATCAATATCGAATTGAAAAAGCACATCGTCATGTTGCAGCCACATCCTTTTGTGGACAGCAAGATTGCATGATACCTGAAATACAAGTTTCTAACCACTGGTTCCCTATTTCAAAATACTCAAGTTTGCAGTCCTCTACTTTCTGGTAGAATTTTGGCCTTAAAGGTTTGAGACACCTTGTATATGATAAGAATTACTAATCCCTCATCTTGCATTGTAAATGAAGTTGCCTAACCATAGAATTTCCTGTTAGTGTTACTTACTTATGGAAGACCCTTAACTATAGAACTCAAGAAATTTAAGACGTTTTTAGCGTCTTGTGACACTTATTTTTCAGCCTCATTTGAAGTAAGGGTGACGTTACGAATGAGAAAAATTGCACTTGCATTTCAGGATTGTACGAGGGTTGGTTGAAAAGTAATGCCTCCATGGCTTAACTTTTTTTATTTGTTAATCGATTTTCAAAATTCTAATCGTACCTGATACAGTAGAACCTCGATTTTACTAACTCAGATTTTCTGAAATTCCGGATTTTACGAAGTAATTCTGAAGTTCCGACTCCAATTTTGTAATTTTCTTGTAATAAACTGTCATTTTTACGAAGCATTTTTAAAATAAAATACGGTTTTTACGAAGCCATTAATAATAAAATTTTCATTAATTAAACCAATCATTTTAAGATCTTTTGTTAAACAAATGATACATGTACCTATCTCTAATAGGTCATGTAGCAAATGAATCATTTTGCTTCCACTACTTAAGCATGTGTTTACACTGTGTTAGACAGTTTTGATATGAGAAAATCGATTCGTAAGCTGGTTTAACTTTCAATATCAGAAATGTCGAAAGTAGTATAGTTGAGCCAGTTGATTGCGAAAGCCAAGCAGACATTAGTGATACTGATTTTGAAGAATTCGAAGAATGGGAAATCTTAAAAAGTAGTGGAAAATTTTCTGAGTTTCTTGGTATTGATGTAGAAGTGTTAACCTAGTCTATGCTGAACGACGATGAAATCTGTGATTTAATCAAAGATGGCGGCGTTGAAGAAGAGATCGATAATGACAACAACGAAGCCCAAGAGGAACCCAAAGCAACATCGTCTGATATTAAAAACTCTTTAAATATACTTCGAAAACATTTATTAAAAAAATGATAAAATTTCTGAAAGTTTTTTTGAATTACCCAATCATATTGTGAAGGAATTAAATTCAGGTGCAAGAAACAACAATTTTAAACTATTTTCAAAAATCTAATTGACTTTTATTTGACTTTTAAAATTGTTAATTTATCTAAAACTGTAAAAACTTATCATTTATTGTGCAATTAAATCATTATTGTCCCAAATTTTCTTGTCTGGTTTTTATGAATTCAGATTTTACGAATAAATGTTAATAGTCCCCTGAGATTCGTAAAATCGAGGTTCTATTATACTTACATTTGTCCTCTATGTAATGCACTACATGTATTTACTTTTCGACATAGTTCCCATCCCTTCCACGCACTGCACCAACACGTGACTAGTTGGGTAAACCCGTCGGAGAGGAATTCCGGGGTTGTTGTCAACACGAAAATTGAATGGCATCTTTCATCTCGTCATCAGAATGCAACTCATGTCCCTTAAGGTGCTCTTTCTTCTTTGGGAACTGGTGAAAGGCGCAAGATTCAAATCTTTCATCTTTGAACTATAGGCACTGCAACGCCCTCTGGTGTGTAGCGTTCGTGTGCGGATGATCATTATCTTGCTGCAGAAGAGGGTCCAAAGCTGCCATTCAATCCTGGTGTCGAAAACAACCCTGGAATTCCCCTACAACAGGTTCACCCGACTAGTCATGCGTTGGTGCAATGCGTGGACAGGGATGGGGACTATATCGAAAAGTGCATTACATAGACGACAAATGTAAGAATCAGATACAAAAAGAATTTTGAAAATCTGTTAAAAAATAAAAAAAGAAGGCATTACTTTTCGACCAACCCCTGTAGTTATTTAAGGATAAAAATCATTTTAAATAATAATTAAAAAAAAAAAAAATTAAATAAAGACATGAAATAGAAAAAGACAACTATAAGAAAATAAGAAAATATTCAAACTAAAATCTGACGAAGTTTCGATTTTTAAATTTTGATTTTACAGTACTGGACAGAATTATAAACTCACAAGAATTTTGGACCAAACTTTACTAAAAACAAAAAGATCTACAATCAGCTTTTTATATATAAATTTTCAAACATAAATTTACCACTTTGCTGATTGTCATTCGTATATTTTGAAAATTTTGTGAACAACAACAATAAACTCATAATTTCGCTTGGACAAATTTATAAACTCACCCTTAAAAAATGTGTTCACCCGTCTATTTTTATCATATGCAAATTGCAAAAACGTTGTATTTGCAATCACTTATTGTAAGAAAGTGTATGCTGTAGATTTATACTGTTTAAAACTGCCACGAGGAACAGAGCTTGGTGAGACAGAGATTAGGACAGTATGGATGTTGCATGGATGTGGAATGTCCCAAAGGAGAATTGCAGCTCATCTTAACCCATCCCAGTGTGTTGTTAGAAGCGTATTACAACGGGGAGTTGATGGGAAAGCAAAGAAATGAACAGGAAGGAAAAAAATATTAAGCTCTCGAGATAAATCTCATATTTGATGACTGGCAACTGAAAGCAATCTTTCTGCTGGACGCATTGTATATGTACTTTCACTTGACTGCTCTCGGCACATTGTTGCACGGGTTCTGCAACAATCTCCAAACATTGTCTACAAACATTTTTTACGTAAACCACCTCTAAACCAAGCTCACAAAAATGCAAGATTGGAGTTTTGTAGAGAAAAAAATGTCATGGACTCACGAGTGGTAGACAGTGGTATTCATTGATGAAAAGAAATTCAACCTTGGTGGTCCCGATGGATGGGACTATTATTGACATAGCATCAGACAGACGAACAGCTTAAAATGAGTCGTCAAACCTTGTCTTTGTTTGGGGGCTCAGTAATGGTTTGGGGGTGTTTTTTGCTCAGGGTAAAAGTGATATGGTGATGATCAATGGATGCATGGACTCTGCGAGATACAAAGTGCTGCTGGAAAGTCAACTTTCAAGCTATGGTGAAATTCTTGGTGGAGTTAACTGGTCTTTCCAGCAAGATAATGCTCCATGCCATCGCTCCAACCTTATGAAAAACGGTTTCAAGAGCAGTAGATAAATGTTTTATCTTGACCGTCACGCTCCCCAGACCTCAACCCAATTGAGAATGTATGGGGACAACTAGCACGTCATGTTTATAAAGATCATATGCAATTCCAAACTACTCAAGAGCTCACCACTGCCATCGTGGAAGGATGGGAATCTATCACCATTGAGTACTTGCATAAACTTGTCGATTCGATGCCAAACAGGATGTTTGAAGTCTTAAGAAACAATGGAGGACCAACAAAGTACTAATGTGTGAAAAATAATCGCCATAGTTCTGTTTTTTAAGGGTGAGTTTATAATTTTGTCCAAGTGAAATTATGAGTTAGTTTATTGTCGTTGTTCACAAAATTTTCAAAATATACGAATGACAATCAGCAAAGTGGTAAATTTATGTTTGAAAAATGATATGTAAAAAGCTGATGTAAATCTTTTTGTTTTTAGTAAAGTTCGGTTCAAAATTCATGTGAGTTTATAATTCTGTCCAGCACTGTAGTTCAAATGTATTTAAAACTTTTTATTCTGTATAAATTTTTAAAGAAGTCAAATCAGAACATAAACTGCATGTAATTAAATCTCACCTGCAGGGAGAGCAAACGTAACGAGTTCTGTAATAAAATAACATGGAAATTCTCCTTTTCTTTGTAGCATAGACGTACTAATGTGCCGACGGATGTCAGCAGCTAGATCAGGGCTGATGTGTGAAGGGACTCTCTTCCTTGCAGTACGAGCCACGTCGGATGACAAAAGAAGCCTAAGCAAATCTTCTCTCTGGAAGCGTATTGCAAGGTGCACTAATGTGTGCCCAGTGTCAAATGCACTGGGACGGCCTAAGAGCGCCACTTCGCTCTGCGTAAGCTGCCTTGCAGGATCACCACCTGAACTCAAATAGCTTTCCACCGGATTTGCATCCCCATCAACAACACCTAAACAGGCATTTAGCCAAGCCCAATCTGCTTCTCGCATACATTTGCGAATCTGCTTTAGACGTTTTTCCTGCTCGTAGTTGTTTGGGGATGCAGATGCTCCAGCAATAGCAGAAATATGTGCTTCGTTTTCTGAGGTTCCAACCCCCCTTGGTGTCAGGGGAACACGCTTTGTTCCTTGCCCATTATTTGCTATGCTGATGCTTCCGCTCGACACAGTTCGTTTTTCGTCATTGGGTGTTTTACATTCTTCCTTTTCGGGACTTTCTGTATTGTCAACTGAAGAATCAGAAGATTTCGCCTTTGTGGTGAGACATAGAACACATTTTAACGATTTAGGCCAGTTCTCATATGTACAAGCACTGCATATCCACTTCTGTTGATTAACGGAAAAAGTACGATTTTTATCATTCTGGGTTTCTTTGGCATCTTTAGCTGCCTCGGGAGATTTGGGAGAGTTTCGTCGAGATCCTGCCTTTGAATCACATTCAGAGTTCACATTTATATGCAATGACGTCGGTTGTTCTTGAGATGAAATTATGTTCACGGGAGAATTACGTTTTCGTGGCACTAGACATTGAGCACATTTTGTAGCTCTTGGCCAATTTAAAAATGTACAAGCAGAGCATGGCCATTTATTAAAAGGGTTATTTGTATCTTTATTAATGCGATTTTGAACTCCGTTTCCAGAATCTGAAGAAATTAGTGGTGCCAACCTGTAAATATCTTTTTCGTTACGACCAGCTTCGTCAGCAATCAACTGTGGTGGTTTAGGACCACGACACAATGTACATTTAATAGCAGAAGGCCAATTTTCATATGTACAGTACTCACAAGCCCATTTTTTCACCTCGCTCATTCTTAACAGGTAATGCGTTCTTTGAAATTAGTCAGAAATTTCATCTCCATTAAGCCTTCCCAACATTGCTAAAAATTAGAAAGAAAAAAAGAAAGACATTAATTAATTAAAAGAAGCAAATTACATTTCTTTAATATAATTATTTGATGTGCAGTAAAACTTCTTGAAATAACCACCTTTTCCCCCTTTTAGTCATTATATTTGGAAACCATTAACTTTTTTTAGACGTATTAATTTTTGTGCATTTCAATTTCTCAACTGAATTACAGCTGACCATTATTATTATTATTATTATTATTATTATTATTATTATTATTATTTAAAAATCACCAAATGTTTGAAGTGCCGATACTGACAACAGACAACTTTACCAGGGGTTCAATATAATGGCCGTTCTTCGGCAGCACTACCTGTAGATGCAAGAGACTATGGACTACATTAAAAGAGCATATGGCTAAAACATGATGTCGAATGGAATCATTTAGTTAAATCAATGAAGTGGCCCAATTTCTGTACATTTATAAATTTCAGGTACCCCCAGCCAAAAATTACAGTGTCAGTTCTAGAGACATAGGAGGCCATGCTTGCGGAAAGTGTTGGCCAACACACAACTTGTTCCAAAATGTCTCGGAGCCCTTGAATAACAAAACGCTATCAATGCAGCACTTGCACATCATTGTTGCAATAGAACAGTTTGACTAAGCCTGAGTTCAGATGACCGTGCATTGTCGTGCTATAATGTGTGTATCCTTTTTTTGTAACCGTTCAGATGACTACAGCAGCACCATTGTTAAACCTCAATCAATCTAAACTGGACCTGGTGTACGAGATGCAGATAAAGTTAGAGCTCAATTTACGAATTACTTTGTAAATGAAAGAAAATTAGAGTGGCAGGATAATTCAATTTAAACATTGTTAAAGAAGAATAAAAACACTCATCAACTACTCGTAAAGAGGTTTCGGATATTATTGGTCAACTGAAATATTCTCCAGTCCCCGTTCCTCTTGGGTTCCGTTCCGATGTTATTATCAGCCTTAAACATCTCATTGATTATCCTCTGGCTATTATTTTTAATTCTTCTATCAGTACTGGTATCTATCCCCATGCTTTGAAGCTAGCCAGAGTGGTTCCAGTCTTTAAGAAAGGTGACTCCAGTCAATATCGAAACTACCGTCCCATCACGGCATTGCCAATATTTGCAAAAATATTTGAAAAGCTATTTTACACTAGGTTCTCACATTTTATATATGAACATAATTTCCTTAACTCGTGTTAGCATGGGTTCACTCCAAATCGGAATGTTGAAACGGCTTGCTATGACCTGCTCGAATTCCTTTCCTCCGAGATGACAACGAATAAATATGTTACTTCAATATTTATAGATCTTACTAAAGCTTTCGATACAGTCCCTATCCATTAGTTACTGTACAAAATAATTTTTACGGAATTCGTGGTTTGCCACTCTCATGGCTTAGTGATTTACCAAAAAATCGTAGTTACTATCTTACCCATCTCGAAAAAATTCATTTACATTCATCAGGAACCACGGGGTCCCACAGGGATCGATCCTTTCACCCCTGTTATTTAACTTATTTGCGAATGATCTCCCAGTCATCTTTAAATCCTTAAAACCTATTCTATATGCTGACGATATTTCCCTGTTGCTATCCCATTCCAATATTTCTTCTTTGCTTTCAGCTCTTAACTTAGCGCTTGAGAAGTTAAGACAATGGTGTAATGAAAACTTGTTAATTGTTATTATCGACAAAACAAAAGTAATGTTTTTTCATCAGAGGAGTAAACGAGATATACCTCTATCACCCTTAATATACTATGGACACACTATTATTTCAACTACTACATGTTTTACATATCTAGGTCTTACCCAGTCACCAGATCTGACTTGGGATGCCCATATCGATAAACTATTATTTAAGCTTAATAAAAAACAGGGTATTACCTCACGACTTTATATCTCCCTGCTAATATTTTACTCTTACTTTACTACTCTTGGATTCACTCCGGCTTATGCTATGGGGTTTTATTCTGGGGAGCTACTTCAGCTACCAATCTCACAAGAATATTAAAATTACAGAAATGGTTCCTTAGGACCCTTCTGCAACTTCCTCGATCCTCTTCAGTATCTAATTATTTTTATTCTTTACGTGTTCTTACGATCAACCAAATTTATTTTTTATCCTTATGTTCGTTTATTTACAAAACTTCCAACTTGATTTTACAGCTATCGTCCCCTATTACGATCCGGCGTAACCTAGATAGCTATAAATATGATACCCGTTCAGCAAATGAGATACGAATTCCAGTCTCTTTGTTCAATTATCGAAACCGTAGTGTTTCGCACGCCGGTATAAAATGTTGGGCTTCTTTGCCTCAGGAAATTCATACTCTTACCCCTTATTTTTGTTTCAGAAGAAAACTACGTAATTATTGTTTCCACCATATTCAATTCAATAAGTAGATTTTTTATTAGGATCTCTTCCAGTTAATGTTAAAGAATATTTAATTTGTTTTCCTCTCTTCAGGCCTTACGAATTTATTGACTAGTTTTAACTGTTTCAACTCTCAGCAAATTGTTTTACTATTTTGATAGTTAAGTTTACCCTACTGGCCTTAATTTACAAGGTCGTACCATCTTTTTGATTTTACTAACCCTCACATGTTTGAGTTTTATTTTTGTTTTTCTAACTATTAGTTTATTTTACCCTTATCATTGTGTTGTGCCCACTTGGCCAAACTTGTCGGTTTACACCATACTGGCCTCATTGGGCACTATTATATAGTTGTTAAAAATTTACAAAAAAAATTAAAAAAAAAAAATTATTTTATAAGTATTTCTCTCGTGAAAAAATCACAGTCCAAAAGAAAATTTATTTCAATTCACTAAATTCGAGCGGCACTCACTTCCAGTGGTTAATGCCATGATGTGCTCACAAATTAATGCCACCTCTCGGTGCTCAAAGAAAATTCATGCTCATTTCTAGATGTCACCTTAGAGGAAAAATAAGAGAGTGCACAAAGCACTCACTTTCTCCTTATGCCACACCTCGCAGCAACGGTTCCTCTAATAGAAAATTAAATTCCTGAAAATGCTAAACTATAGTCTTAGTATTGTAAACTGCTCCACTTCGCTCTCATCCATCCCCAAATCGCAAATGGCTATTTTGCCTCTATCCTGGCATCTGAAATCGCTCACTGTACAAGCAAATGCGCGCTCTATCTTATGTCTCCTCTATGATGGTTACGCACATTCATAATTGTTATCGTTAGGATTATTTATTATTTTGTTTAATTAATTTTTAACATTAAAATAACGGAAGTTATTTGATTATATCTCATGTTCTTTTATGTGCAACTTATAAGTACTTCCAAGGTGAAATGATATTATAAGTATTCTTTGGGATTGAAATCTCAAATTGCCGGTCTTTTCTCTATTTTGTCGATAAAAAATGGAAGTCTTCATCGTCCATTGTCTGTACTTTCACTGATCCTCCATACATTCGATCGCCATGAATCACGCGGATAATTGAACAATTCAATACTTGAAAGTTCAGGGTTCTCCCCAGGCCCTTTTGAACGGGTGTGCTGCCCTGCTGATTTTGGTGACCGCCTGGCTGAATACGTGAAAAACTTAACACCATTGCATAATCTTTTATTTGTTTTTAATTTTTGTCCGGCTATTTTATCTTTCCACCCACCTGATAAAAATTTCTGGGGAGAACACTGAAGTTAGTACTTCAATACGCGCTATGTCGCAAGCTTACGCGAGGGATTAGATACCGGCGATTGAACAGTGACTGTGGCGTGCTGATTGTTTGCATTTAGTATACGTGCATAGGACAAATGCACGACCATCTGAACTCGGCCTAATATACTATCAACTTGTACATATCTATAAAATGTATCGGAAGCAAAAATAATATGTGTTGTGGAATTTATATTCATAAATGGGAAACAGATCTAAAGTAAATAGAAACCGAAATTGATTCTGAAAATTGGTTTACCCTATAATCTGGGAATTTTGCCATCGGTTTCTCCTCTGTGGACATCACTATTACTTCATTTATTATGTGTCCCATCAATTTTTGGCATAAAGTTAGTTCACAGAATAGAATACTAAAGCGTAAGATAATATAATGATACAGAATATGATATGTATGTTACAACACAGAATAGAAATGCGAAATCCCAAAAAAATCTAAGTTTTATGATGCACAGAAACTCTTGCAATATTTATACTGGCTGAATAGCAAGCATAATGGTACATATGCTATTGAGCATCGATTCAGCTACTACGAAACAGAGATCCTCTCGACAACCGTCACATCAGGAGAGTTTTTCTCCTCAAAACTCGTACTCTTCACTCAGTGTATTCTTCACACTATATTTCAGCTTGATGCCTATTGAACAAGTATGGGACATGGACAAAATCATTAATAAGCTCGTCAACATCTACAGTTCATTGAAACTATGGACTCTAAGCAGCTTCACAGGAAGATATTTGAAGCCTCTTTCATTCAAACCGAATAAACACAAAAGAAACAATAGTAATTAACACAATTTTTTTAATAATAATTACTGGTCTTAATAATTATTATTCCTCTAAAGCAATAAGAAAATATGCAATACACAATATTTCAACAGTTAACAAAACATTACCCTCTTGGAAAAAAAAAAAAGTGTTAGAGCGCCCCTTTTTTGGAGAGAAAAGTTTTAGATCAAATATGCATACAAAATAAACAATACAGTTTGTGACAAACTCAGTCAGTACTTATTTGGGCCACCTTTTGCCCTAATTACGGCCATAATTCTTTGTGACAATGAAGCAATCAATTCTTGGCAATAATATACACTAAAGGCGTGCCAACTTGATTTAATTGCAGCATTAAGTTCATCTTTGTTAGTGGGTTTTTGTTGTTTACCAAGACTTTCAACTTCCATCAAACAGTCTCTATGGGTTTTAGGTCTGGACTGTTGACTGACCATGGCATTGTAGGGAAATTTTTCTGTTGCAAACGGGACTTAACCTTCTTGGCTCGATGTGACAATGCATTGTCGTCCTAGAATGTAAAGTCGTTGCTATCATCAAACTGATCTTCAATTGTGGGTATTAAGAAGGAGTCGATGATGTCCATGTAGACATCTGCATTTACTGTTGTCTTGACAATGCACATTTCACCAAGCCCACCCCAACCCATGCAACGCCACAACGAGGGAATTTGCTTTTTGATAACAAACATTGCTCTTTAAATTTTTCATCTACCCTTCACCACCCAAATTCTCCAAAATCATCTCCACCTCCCATACAAATACAAGATTCATCCGAAAAGATTACTTTCTTCCGCTCATCCAATGTTCACTTTCTGTGATCTCTTGCCCATTGCAACTGACGTTTCCTTTGCAACTTGGTGAGCAGTGAGTGGTTTCACTTTGGCTTTCCTGTAGTTGTATCCCATTTCGTGTAGACGATTGCATACTGTTCTGTTGCAGACATCAACATGGTGTGTTTTCCAGTTATTTTCATTTGATTGGAAGTTTGGTGTTGATTCTGTTTACAAATCATTCGCAAAGATTGGTCCCGTCTCTTGTTTTTTCTTGGATGTCCACTTTGCGGACAGGTCTCCATATTTCCAGACAAGGGATATTTTTCCACGTTGTAGCTGGTTAGCAACTGTTCTTTATGACAAACTTGATTGTATCAACTTAATAATTTGCAGCTTAAATTTCTCAAGAGTAGTATCGTGTTGGAGTTATATTCGCTGATGGTTTCTCCAATTTAAATAGGGGATGATTCCATTATTTTTCAGTTCTTAGGATTGGTTAAGAGCAGGTGTACTAAGGCTTATTTGTCCATTGAAGGACGATCTATTACTAAGAACTTTATATCGCTTATAATTAACAGCAAAGAAATCCTTAATGTAGAGTACATTTAATTTCACATCTAAAGTTCAGAATTCAGATATTAACAAGTGATAACCATGCACTCTTGAACCTGTGCTAATTGCAATAATCTTTGCCCTTCCCTGAAATAATATCCTATATAAGATAAATCTAAACAAATGAAACTTAATTTATATCTTTGGTATAAAGTAACTACACAGGTATTTATTACAGAATGATGTGGAAATCATCACTGATGTAGTCTATTGTCCGTTTATTTGAATGGAACCAATCTTAATTGGGTAACAGCGTGATGTGGTCTACCAGAATAGTTCCTAATCCTGCAATTACATGAAGACTCAAGAGACTAGCTGTTCCAACAAGATGGTACACACCCCATTAGTACAATGTAGCATGAAGGTGGTATCTGAATGAGGATGCTGGATTGGTTGTGCTATTGCCACCAATGTGCCATTTTGCACTTGGCTACTCAGATCAACAAAGTTACTCACTGTGATTTTTGTCCTGAGAGTATGAAAAGGACACTCTTAGTGTTCAACCTATGTCAATCTCTACCTGAACTATGATAGCAAATTGCTATTGATATTGAAAACTGTTAATATGGACACACTGATCCAACAATAGAAAAATTTAGACTATTGCCTGAATCCTTCTGATGTTCTTGAGAGTTTCCTATCCATTTATTCCTATACTCTATAATAGTTAATGCAGTTACATTCATTTAGAAATAGCCTGTATATGCAATAAAGCAGAGATGCTACACTCCGAGACTAACGCAGATCGAGAAAACGCAATGCAGTGAATATACAGGGCATTTCTGAATTTCTGTATAAATTTTCGGGTTATGTTTCAGGGACCAAAAGAACAGCAAATTTTAAATGAACATAGGATCAAAAGCGCTTCTTTCTAGAGTTATAATGGTTTGAAAGTGTCCTGTAGTAGAAGAAGAGTCATGAAAATTCAAATCAATTTCCAATACTCCTGGAGAATATGCTATTGTCTATCTGTTTATGCATGATGGTGCACCAGCCCATTTCAGTCAACCCACCAGAGACTTACCTATCCTGGTCGATGGACAGGTCAGGGTGAATCAATAATCGCGGCCAGCACACTCACCTGGCTGTGAACTACTTCTTCTGGCTGTGACATCATCCATCATACACCTGGTACTTTCCAACATGTCCGCTAATCCATGCAGCAACGTGCAGAGGCTCCCTTGGAATCTAACAGAGGCCATTTAGAGGATTTGCTGTATCAAGTGTATTGTCTTATGCCGTAGAAATAAATCACAGTTTGCAACTCCTATACGCTTTAACATTAATTTTGTCGACTGCAGGATACATTCAAAACGTTATAACTCTAGAAAGAAGCAATTTTCGACCCATGTTCATATCATATTTTCTGCTTGTTTTGGTCTATAGAACTTATCCTGAAAGTTTGTAGAGACCATTCAGAAACATCCTGTATTATGATTTTTCAATTTCGGTACAGTATTATATTGCTTCCAATAGAGTTAAATGTTACCATTGGAAAGGATCATGGGGAATTTTATAGGTAATCAGTTTTTGTAGCCACTACACTCCTTCAATGAAGGGGCATCCTGCAACAAAGATGAACTTTTTCCCGCTTCTTGCTCTTTGGATGAATGTTAAGGGAAGGAAGTTGGGAGTACGAGTAAAATTCATCAGCTAAGGTCAGGAAAACTATAAATAACTAAGGAAAAAAGATTAAAAGATGGGAAGGGAGGGATTTATTAAGCAAACGACATGGTTTCTCATTAATTCTCAATAACGAGAGGTCCCAATGGATGAGGTGACCATCTGCTTTGGAGCAGCATATGTTACAGGATTCACTGTACTGTCCTTTGTTGACAGAAGTCAGGTGGCCTCCCCTGATTTGGATGGCAAGTTGATTAACTGTTGGATGTTTGTTCGCTTGCATGCATCTTTGCAGTTGACATTCATCTCTCATATCAATGGGCTGTTTGTCCAATCATACTACACTTTTATCACAGTAGCATGTGAACGTTTCGTAAACTGCACAGTTTCAGAACTATACCATCCTTGGCCCAAAAGTCAATGATCATCACCTTTTGCAGATCTGATAATTACTAGTGTTACCCATTACAGTAATGACTATACCCTGTTATACCATCCACATGAGCTCGTGCCATATGCCTTGTTTTTTATTGGCTAAGCGCTACCCATGGCAAAATAGGTGACGACCATAATAAAGTGGCTCAGAAGTGAGCCATATTACCGGCCATATTATATTACATGTACAGTCGTCTCACCACAAGTTGGCACCTCGGTTCCAGGGCCTTGCCCTCTTGTGGATTTTTCCAACTAGCAGAATTCCAAACTGGTGGATATTTTTCAAATTGTTACCGTAATCACAAATTGCCATTTTAATTTTTTAAAGGAAAATGTAACTGCTTATGCATGGAGTGGGGGAGGGATACCATTTGGTTGCCATTTCAAATTTCGTGGAAAATAACCAGCTTGAAAAAAGCCAGATATTAATCTGCATCTTAAATTCTATAATAAGTTTTCATAGCCCTCCAAAACAGGCTGCATACATTAGGGGAAACCATAAAATTGGTTAACTTTGCATATTTTAATCGTAATAATTGTTACCAATTTAGTTTTTGCTGGCAAAATGCCCGACTGGAAGTCATTGTCTGCCATCTTCGGTTTCAGATAAAATTTGTCAACTTGTGGAATACTAAATTGCAGAGGGACAACTGTATTAAAAATACACAGTGGTTAGAAATATAGGAGGCATTTAGAGCTCAGTGTCCATAAAACTATTAGTCAAAAAGCAACCAACAAACCAACATTCCTGATCATGGGCTGTCGATATCTTAAATAAAAAATTAATAATTCAAAAATCCCGTTAGAATGACATCTGGCATAATATTGCTTTAATTTGCATATTAGATAGATAATGACAACTGTAAGGTAAACAAAGGGTCACAAACTTTGTTTCATCAATTTGGATTAGCAACAAGTCATAATGCTTATATTGGCAGAAAGCAGATTACTCGTAAACCTGTACTACCAACGAAGCAGCAATGAGACTGCTACTCTTAAAGAATACTGATGTCTGAAATTGAAGAGCATTTACTGTAAACTATACGCAATTTTGCGTTACGTATTGATTATCTCCACAAAGCAATGAATGCAGTGCTTCATTGTAACATTTCTTAAATCAGACTTGGTGACTTGTAGATAATTGACAGCTAAACCTTATAGCATGTTTCACTTTGTTTCTTACTTCTGTTTAATGTCAACATTTATTTGATAACCTATCCAATAAGCAAATTAAAGCGATATTAGTGCCACATGATCCCCTAGCAGGAATTTTTGAACTATTTTTTTTATTTAAGAAATCGAAATCCATGCTCAGAAATGTATGCACACTAAAGTTGGCTGCAATTTAATCAATAGTTTTCTGGACACAGAGCTCTAAACACCTGTTTAATTATAACCACTTTTTCCTATTCAATATTCACAAGAGTTCATGAAAAAGTATCACATGCGATATCAACAAACAACAAATGAACAGAGAGCCTATACCCTGTCTCAGCTTTAGTTGAAAGTGACGTCACGAGTGAAATGGTCACAGTTCGTCCGCATGAAGAAATAGTTCGAATAATTTTCTGTATAAAAATCAAAATTCTTTCTGGCATCATATTTCATATTGTTCTCCTCAATATAATAAAAAATTGGTGGATAGAAAAGCCATTTGACGAAATTAAAAAAAAAAAATAAAAAATAAAGTAAATAAAGTCGGTCTGCAGTCGAGATTATTTGAATGTAAAATGGCGGCATCTTGTTCCTACATGAAAGAGATGTGGCAGAAATGAAAGATGATAGAGTTTCCACGAAGAGGATTAAAATATTTTAAACATTAATTTAAAAAAATGATATCTAATAGACACCATTCAACTATTCTACTTTCGAGAAGCCACGCGATTATAGGATGGTGTAAAGTAGCATACATAGCCTTAGAATAACTTATTCTTCTAACGGCGGAAGGATACGATGTTGTGCACTATGTTCGGTAAACGACGTCATTCCGTGACGTCACTCTCAACTGAAGCTGAGACAGGTATAGATAAAACTAACTTGCAAATCTAACACATTTTTCAAACGTGTAAGACATGGCATATTTAAAGGTCAATTTTTGGGCATAATTCTATTTTTAGCACTAACAGATGCCTTTGTGCTTGAGTAAAAGCCAGTAAATGGGCTTTTTGCAATTCAAAAACTGCCTCATCCAGAATCAAACTAAGTGATTATACATAGTGTGCTGTCTGCAATTCACTGCAATTCCCAATTGCAATGCCCCTTTTCACCTCTTTTCAAGTGATGTCACTTTCCATCAAACTCATGGAAATTCTTCTTAAGAGTTTCATTTAGAAATTTTAATATATAGGGCGATTATAATTCAACTATCTCTACTTAATCTACCCTAGACAGGAAACAATTAATAGTACCATGGGCGTATCCAGGACTTACAAGCAGTGTTTTTTAAGGAAGTACAGTTTTGATATACAAAAAAAGATAGTTCTTTAACATCTCAATTTTTATATGAAAACATGCACCTTAATCTACTTTTCAACATAATTTCCACCTATATTAAGCCGCTCATCGTATCGTACGGCCAGCTTCTGAATTTCATCCTCATAAAAATTGGACGCCTGATTCGCTAACCAGTCCAGCACAGAGTTGCACAAAACCAATCGTTTAACCAGTGCTTTGACTTTCCTTGAGAGGTATCGTGTCAAAGGGGATAAGTTTTTAAGCCAAATTGTTACTGGTGATGAAACATGGGTTGTTAACATTATACCAGAATCAAAACAACAGTCCCTGAAATGGAGGCATTCAACATCACCTAAGAAAGTTCCAGCAAACAATTTCAGCCTAAAAAAAGATGTGGAATGTATTTTGGGATAGGTAGGGCATTTTGCTTGTGGATTTTTTCTGCTGGAGTTATTAGCAAATCAGGCGGATGATTTCTATGAGGATGGAATTCAAAAGCGGGGCTTACGATAGCATAAGTGCCTTATTATAAGTGAAAATTATGTTGAAAAGTAGATTAGGGCCCAGGCTTTCCTAAAAAAATTATGTTAAAAGAAATTGCCTTCGTTTTTTTTTTTTAAATATCAAAAGGGTACTTACTTGAAAACATGCTTCATATGTTGGGGAGAAGGAGAGAAAATCAAATACATACGTGAGAACATTATGTGACGAAGGTGCACCAAATATACGCTCCAACTTTGCAGAAGAAAGCCAATACAAAAATTTCCACTTTACTTCTTATTTCTACTGATAATCAAATATTTGTATATAAATTTATTTTATATGGGGGTGGGGGGGGAAGCACTACCCTCCTCCAGGTATGCTCATATGTGGTATAGGTATTGAACTCTGTAGGAATAATATCCAGAATAATGGTCACAAGTTCTGCATGGTTCACTGCTTCCATTAATACCATACAAAAACACCAAGGTACCATTATCCTTCACAGGTGTTGCTAATCTCACAGACTGGCAGCAATGCACTTGTTGAAGAGTCAACACGAACTTGGACAAAAAGAGCATGGCATTATTGGTAAAATTCTTTTACCAAATAAAGCAACTTTGAGAATATCGGTGGATGAAGGACACGGAACGTTGGGACATTGATGGACGCAATTTCGAGCACACTTTGTAGTCGGACGGACACTACTTCCAAAAAAAAAAACAAAAAAAACCAGACATATTGTAATATATTGCAACACATTAAAAGTGTTTCGATGGAAATGCTTATTTGTTACTTCTCTTCCCCTGTTCATAATATGGTTTCTGTTCATGCGATCCCTTGTTTTCCACATAGAGATGATTAAATAGGAAAAGTTTAATTCTATATATATAATTCTAAATGATATGAATAACTTCTTCGTTCATTTTAAATATTTCGACTAAAGAGCTTACCTGTAAGACCATCACAAGATATTTTTTTTTAATTTTCGATCCATAATTATCAGAAGTCGCACTGCTGATCGCCACTTTCACTAATGGACTCAAAAGAATTGAAGTGTAAATTTTTATTTACAAATAGCAAACGTTGCTGGCAGGACAAAAAAAAAAAAAAAATTCACAGTGATCTTCCTTAATCGGCATATTCATTTAACGGGAATGTGAAGTATTGATTAATCTTTTGGAAGTCAGTGTACTCTGGTAATTTTATAAGCTATAAATGTTGACGTCATACACAACTTTTTCCTATTTATCAAATATCGTGTTTAGCGTAATGGTTGGGTTACATCATGATCCAACGTTGGCAATTGACCAATGGACATGTGCATTAATTGGCCTTGGTGTTACTAACTTACAAGGGGACTGCACGGACATATAATCACGGATTTGGTTGAAATTTTCGGAGATCACTCTACAACATTAATATAACTTCTGTGTAATTAATATTGATTTGAATCAATGGCCTTTCTTTTTGGAAAAAACAAAATATTTTACGTTTACTATCGTAGTGCCAGATGAGCCAATTGGGAAGACAGGTATACAACTTAACAGCGGTGGCGCAATGGTTAATATCAGGCTCTGTGGATTTACTGGCCTGGGTTCGATTCCTGTAATATTAATTTATTTTTCCTTCTTGTGTGTGTGTGTGTGTGTGGTTTTCGCCATTATTTGTTTACACTTTACATAGTAACATTCACATACAAAATCAACGTCATAGGTCAAAAAAAAAAATGAAAAAATGCGTTGTACAATATTTTCATGGACGATCTTTGCCGATCCGTGCTTGGCGGTGACGACGGTGCAATCACAGATCTATTCTCCACCCTTCCCCCAAACCTGTTTCCACAGTAACTGAAAATGGATGTTAATTTGACGTGGGAAATGAAAAAGAAATGATAAAGATCTATTCGCAATCGTCACTGTCACTGCCACATCACGGATCGGCAATGACCATCCGTGAAAATACTGTATAACGCATTTTTTTTTTTTTTTTTTGATCTGTAACGTTGCTTATGTATGTGAATGTTACTATGCAAAGTGTAAACAAATAATAAAGAAAAAAGTGATAAAAAAAAAAGTGATAAAAAATTCCAATAGGAATTGAACCCAGGCCAGTAAATCCACAGAGCCTGATGTTAACCACTGCACCACTGCCGTTAATTATATACCTTTCTTCCCACTTGGCTTATCTGACACTGCGATAGTAAACATAAAATATTTTGTTTTTTCTCCAAAACGAAAAGCTGTTTATTAAAATCCTTTTACACAGAAGGTATATTAATGTTGTAGATTGACCTCCAAAAATTTCAGCAAATGCATGATTAATATCCGTGTGGTCCCTTGTTAGTGGATATTCCACGAAATTAACTGGATTTTACCCTAAAATTATATTTAAAAAAAAAAGGGTAAATTTTAGCAGAATTAATTTCATTACTTCAATTGAATTCAGTTGATTTTTTGCTCAGTTTTGGGGAGGGGGAGGGGGATTTTTTTGAGTTGGTGAAACTGTGGCTGAAAACATATGAAAATAGCTAAAAATTATATATATATTTTTACAGATTTCAGATTCAACCCTGATTATTAATTCTTTTGCCTTCACTCATGTTCAGAGGTATGTAAGTCGATGCTACTTAATCCATTGCCTTTCAGTAGACCTTCTACAGCTTTAGGTTTTATTTCTCATAAATGAAGAAAACAATGTATAAATCGATGTGATGAAATAAGCTACAATTATCTAGAAAATTGGTTAACATCTTTTCTAATATAGAAACATGACAGTTCTTTACGATGTTAAAGTTTTATTCAAGTCAACTGATCAAATGGAAGTATCTTTAAAAATAAATATCTTGCAAAGAAATTTACTCAATAAGACTACCACCTCAAGCGAAGAGGATTAATTTTTCTGCATTAAAGGTGGTCACTTTGCAGAAGTTTTACTATAGTGACAAATAACGTTATTCGCTACATTACATTTTTAAAGTTTGGATTTATTTAAAAATAAAAGTTCTTTGAATGCGATAACAAACTGGAAAATACTTTCAATCAGTAACAAGAAAAGGTTTTCGTTATTTAAAGACATAAAAAAACATTGTACACAAGCCAATCTATATTGCTTTAGTTCTTATAGCTTTAAAATAATTCCATTATACAATTATTAAATTATATAAACAATAATCGGTTGAGCATACCCATTTTGAATTTTATAATGAAAATCCAATGGAATTCCTTTCGTGAAAATTATATGAATATGCACGTTCATTAATTAACGCCTAGTTCGTTTTAAATCTTTATTGCATTATTTATAAAGGAGCAAATCTTAAGATTTTCCGTGTTTATTACTGTTTATATTTACATAAACAAATTCATGCGGAAATACGAGCCAGTAGTCATGTTCAATGCAAACACAACGGCTTAGTTCGTCTACTGTTTGAAAGTAAATGCCAAGCCAGACCTAATGCAGCAATTTAGAGGGAATAATTTTGAAAAACAAACCTGTAAACAAATTAATTCATGAATTTATCTCTAACTAGTAACGCATGGGAGCCATCTTTATTTAGATTTCCGAAAACACTACGTGACGTCATCGCGACTCCATAAGACCGCATTGAGCTATTTCCTTAAAATAGACATGGGGTTTCCTTAAACGGCAACACAGCACGTACTAATATTCTTTCCCGTTTATAAATTTCAAACGACATTTTTAGAATACGAACGAATGAGTTAATAAATTTTTAGAAAAGCATTACTAATTGGCCAATCAAATTGAGCATAAACAGGCAGGATTAGCAAGGGTTTTTTTTTTCCTCTCTAGCCGAGCTGTGTGTCCTTGCCCGTGAATTAGAAAGACGCCGACAAGGGGGGAGTGGAATCCATTTTGAAGTGACGTTCTCGAGTGTTCTTTTACAGCGTAAGATAATATTAAGCAACCACAAATCGTAAAACAAAAATTTTGCAATGGGAATTCAACGCCATATTTTCTTACTAGCCCGTAGAAATTTTCCTTTGAGATTGTTCAGCACAAAAGCACCGATGGAAGAAAACGGCGTCGTCCCTGACGTGATCGACAAAGCACCGGCAAACAAGGCCGAAGTACATTTACATTTCTGTTCATCCTTAATAACACCCCTGTTAATATAGATTGCATAACCTCTTAATTAGCATCATCTCTTTGGGATATAATTTTAAGAAAAAGGTTAAAAAGTTCCCTAGGCACATTATCCTTTAAGGGTTGAGGTCGATTTGACAAGGTACCCTAATGGTACCCTATTTCTTTAGATACTGCTCGCCAAGATACATTTCTATACACGTAGCCTACGTTGATAAAAGATAACTTATCAAAACGATAACTATTTAAGAATTTGCTTTTTTTTTTTTTTTCTTTCTTAGTATGAACAATTTTTTTAAATGATTTTTTAGCAGTGGTTCTGAAGATTTTTAAATTATTACGTAATATTCCAGGCACTTTTTTCTTCATGGCTAAGAGAAAAGAAAAAATAACATGCTTTAAAATATCCAAAGATATTTGGTGAGAAAATACCATTTATCTCTCCCTTTCTTTTAA
>JAHWFO010084474.1:311057-371563 GCA_023313115.1 Rhysida immarginata
TAAAAAATATTTTCTATCCCCCTGTAAGAAGAATCATTTTCTCAAGAAAATAGCTGGCTGGGAAAAGGTTAAAGTAGGACTACGTTTTTCATCATGAAGGACGTGGCCTTCGAGATATTAGGCCACCGCATCATGTATCATTTCAGTGTTTACTACCTCGTACAAGTTGCAGTATCTCTGTAAGGATGCATTTCCGGTCCATGTTTATAGGAAAAATTTTGTTCCCCGCTACAAACTCAGGGCTTGAAATTCAAATTTTTGTAATGGAGGGGAGTTGAACTGTTTTGGAGGGAGACAATAAGTTATAGGTTATACAAGCGATTTTTCAAAATATTTTAAGTTTTGTACATAAATTGGGTCAAAAATAATAAAATAACAAAAACTCAGTCATAAGATAAATGTAATAAATTCTTACATTTCAATAAACAAAAAATTAAATAGTCATAGATGTGAGGTTCGTCTGCACCGTAGCTATTAACGTAACGGATTGTGATCCTGCAGTACAGCATGTTTGATAAAAAATAGATAAACAACCGGTTTCGACTTTTAGGTTTCTTTCACACAAGGCCACCAGAATCGCGCCACCACTCTTTTTGGTGGCACATTTCTTGGTGGCGTGTTCAGATTTTCCTGCCTCCAACGCGGCCACCAGAAATGAGTTACCCTCTGTTCACGTTGCCGCAAACGGAGCTAACATTTTTATTACTATTTATTATATTTTAGTTATCATATTTATTATTCTAATTATAGGAAATGGTGTTGTAGAAATGGCTATTAGAAAAACCAATTTTCTCTACATTCCCGAACCCCTTTTCTCAACTCCCCAACAATGGTGGTGGCGAGAGTTCGTGTGAAAGGCTCTACTATGAGCAGTGTAACGACGTGGCCGCATTGGAGGCAGGAAAATCTGAAAGGGACCTTAGGTGGTGCGGCCAGGTCATTACACTGCTGACAGTTGAACCTTTCACACGTGGTGGTGAGGGCGCCAGTGGACGCGCGACCAGAAGAGGGGATGTGCTCAAGACGTGATTCTTCGAGCCACCAACTTGCTCACACTGCTCAACGCGGTGCTTCGTTACACTGCTCACAGTAGAGCCTTTCACACGAACTCGCGCCACCACCATTGTTGGGGAGTTGAGGAAAGGGGGTTTCCATAGCAACGATTCGTTTGCAGTAACGTGAACAGAGGGTGACTCATTTCCGGTGGCCGCGTTGGAGGCAGGAAAATCTGAACACTCCACCAAAAATAGTGGTGGTGCGAGTCTGGTGGCCTTGTGTGAAAGGGACCTTATTCCTGCCTGCATCTATATAATCCGTTACATTATAAACAATAAATACCACTATATTTTGAAGGATCATCTAAACACAGTGCTAATCTATGAGCTACACAATAAATTCCTATTTTTCTCTTGACGATACCGCAACGGTGACGATTGGAACTAGCGAAATTCCATTGGTTCAAAAGTTAAATCTCCATGATAAAATTCACCAATCATGACTCGCGATAAATTAAACTTGTAATCTAATGATGTACGGACGAAAAAGTGTGATAGTGTATTTAGTATATCCAAAACTTATATTGTAAGATATAAAGAAAAAAAAACCTGTTATCTTTAAATCTTACTAAAATCATAAAAACATTTAATATGATTAAATTTCACGGGCGGAAAACTCCCCTCCTAAAGTTTTTTTTGGGCGAGAATCCCGCCATCCCGCCCTGAAACTGTACAGGGTATTTCATTCTTGACCTATCTTTCTGAATCTCCCTGTATAAATCCGCATAGGCCTAATTATAACATGAAGCATTTTACTCTTTTTATTTTCTGAAAGTTGGCAGGTCTGGGCTTTATATTGCATACAGTATAAATAACACTTTATTTCGATGTTACATAACAGTACAAGGAGAGTAAAAAATAGAGTAAATAAGTAGGTACATACCTTTACAGTATAGGAATTAAAGAAAATTATCCGTTCTCAATTGCCTGCTTTTGCTCCTAAGGATACCATTAATAGAATGCCATAATCATAATGCCTTGGCATATTAATCATAATCATAATGCCATGGTTCATGGTACATATTAATTTTCTATGTTATTGGGCCTTGGTAAGGAGTTTTATCATGTCTTTTTTTTTTTTTTCTTGTTTTGTCTGTTGTCTTCTTTAATAACATTTGATGCTCTGTATAAATCTGTAGGCTATAGTACAATGGTTTACCATTGGTTTATAAATATTTCTTTTTATTCTAAAAGTACGAAAAAATTTATACACTTACAGGCAGACACAGTAAGTATATAAACCAAATTTGATTAATTTTGGAGCATTTTTTCATATTCGGCCCGATAAAGGGTTAAAGTCTTGCGAGAAATGATTATCTCCTTGTTGCAAACATTGAGCACTTTTCGCATTTTGCTACATATTGACGGATTAGAATATTCCCGATTCTCTTCAACCTCTGTGGATGTGACAAATTCACAGACCTGATCCTCAGTCAACCTACCTGGAAGCGACGTTTATTCATTTCTTGCTTGATCTGTTGGATGAGCTTTCATACAAATGGCGGCCATGAGTGAAGACGATTTTGTGTAAGAAAATGTACAATTTTCGTTAAAATTAGATACTGACGCAGCTAAGAAGGTTGTAAAAGGTGTATTAATGATTTTGAAAAAAATTCTTATCGAGATGTTTAATAATGGGAAAACTCGATTAAAAAAACCGACAACGTGACGTAGGATCGTTTTCCTGTGCGAACGAGGCAATCGTGGCAGATAGCTTGGACAGAGGACTTGCTTGCAGCAGAACCAACAACAGTGTGGTTTTAATACCGCACTGCTGATGTAACACAGTGCAACATAACATCACTGTTTGATGCTGAAGAACTGTTGAAGTTAACAACTCGCAGTATTTCTACAGAATTTCTAGGTCATTACCCATGCGCAGAAGCCTTACTTTAGGAAAAATTTGATAACATTAACCGAAGTTTTGATTACAGTAAGCAGCTGATTTTCAATGTACTTGTATATAAGCCTTCCGTTCTTGGCAAAAATGATACAATAACCGATTGATTACATTAACCATGATTACAATAAGCAGTGACTACTGTATCTCAAAAAGCGTTGATCCCAATTTTATTTTCAATGATACCATCAGAAAGAGCAGGGTTTTTTTTTAAAGAATGATTCTTATTATTGCTGGGATCTAGGTTCCCAGGAGCCAAATAATGTGGGATCTAAATATGACAGTTTTATCTGCATATCGAAGCTTCAGCATGTTCCCTATTCCATTGTAGTGTCCGGCAACTTGCAGAAGGCTGATTTAATCTTTGTTAGCATAATCCTTGCTTTGGTCATGATGGCCGAGTCACTACCAGTCTAAAAGATTGGCAGCCCAATCCCCTAGGGATCAATTCCGATAGCCAGGCAAGGCTAGCCACAGGTGGGTCTCTTTCTCATAGGTTCCCAAGCCTGTTAACTGGGTATCTAGCAGGTTCCCCAAGCCTAATGTGGAATCATAGTCTAGGATTCCAAGCCTAAAGTGGGTGTCTTTATGGTTCCCATCCTTAATGCTGCTAACAAATTTTGGATTAAGCTGCGATAATAAGCAGTGATTCACTGTTTGAACAGCTGAAACTGTTCTTGGATTTCCAACAAAATTGGCTCTGGCAACGTTTATTGGCTCCCTAAACTAGCTGCCCTTGGTGCTGAAAGTGTAGCAAAAATTTGCTATCTGGGAATCCAACCGGTATCTTGTCTCAAAGGCCAATGGAATGACTGGGCTAATCCATATGGATGCATGAAATTTATGACAGCATCACGTTCTTCAATTGAAATTTTACAAATATTTCAGATTTGTAACTTATACGTGTACTAAGATAGTATCAGGAAGTATTTAATTTTGTTTCTAGTAAATCAAATCTTCATAAGGATTTCCCACGTGTTAGTGGGTCTCCTTTTTTGTTTATTTATTATTTTTTTTTTTTTATAAAACTTATAGCAAGTTTTAATAAATATGTTTATATTAGTATAAAGTATGTCTATTCTGTGTCCGGATATTGGGGTTAAATATTTCCACTGCGCTGTTCTTAGTTTTATGTGTGACAACCACAAAGACACAAAGAAAATGAACTTGTAGAGCAAGAAAACTAATACAATAGTGATTATGCATAATATAAGAATTCTCAATTCCACTAAAAATGCTCTAACCAATAAAGTTTCAATTCCATTAGTCTGTAGGAGTGGAGTTCATTCACAAATGATGCAGACCTCTTGTAACTTTTTTCCTTCAACTGAAGCAAACTTTTTCTTGTTTATATCATGAATCTAAAAATAGGCCTACTGATTATTTTAATGTTAAAAAAAATGGACCTTTTTTTCTTTTTTAATACTCGATAACTTGGCATAGCTACACATAAGAGGGATGTTTTTTAATTAGTGGCAATTATTATACTCTGTCCAATGAAAGTTGGAGTGGGCGTGTCCAGTTAAACTTCCTATTTCAGTTGTTAGATATTGTTGATTCTACTTTGGCAACAATGTCTAACAATTGAAATAGGAAGTTTAACTGGACATGCCCATTCCAACTTTCGTTGGATAGAGTATAATTACAACCGATAAAAAAAGCGACACCAAAGAACGTTAAGGAAAAAGAAAGCTCTACTTGATTTAAAGTAAGTTCTGTAGATCCTAGTGCCACCTCAGCCTGGTGGGAAAGTGGTATGCAGAGAAGCTCATGTCAAAGTGGGCATCAAATGTTTTGCTATACCTGCATTAATTGAAGTTTTTTTTATTTAGTATTAAAATGCTAGATTAAGTTATTGTTCATTTATTTTCTAATTTATTTACTGAAACTGTTTATTATATTGAAAGTATAATTATTTTATTCCATAACATTATTTTATAATGAAATCTTGTAATTTTTTTTTAAATTCTGTAATTTTTTAATACATTTTACCAAGAAAACAAATGCTTATTTTAACATGAATTTTATTCACTTACTTTTTAAAAGTGATTTAAAAGCAGATACCACAAAAAATTAGACAGTGGAAAAGATGTTAAACATAATTTTTTTTATAAAAAAATAAATCAATTGCATTAAATATGGTTATAAATGTTATAACCATTGGAAAATTGGAATCCGATAAACTTTTATCACCAACTAAAATGTTCTTACAGTCACTGCATTCATTTTTTTTCAATAATTTTTTGGCTAAAAAGCATGCAACGTATACAGCCAAATTTGTTTCAAATATATTTGGATTTTCAATGTATAGAGTTATTGGGTCCGAGTTAATTTGCGAGTCAAAAGAAGACTTTGTAACTGCTTTGAATTCCTTGAATGTTCCTTGCAACATTTCAAGTTGGCAATAAAAGTTCATCATTATCCTTTTCACAGTTTTCTGCTGACCAGGATAAAATAACATTTGTGACCATAAGTTATTTTGTAGCAGTGATGTTTTATTGCTTGGCAATTGTTTTATCCTTAGCAACACACACGCAAGCAAAATAATATAAGGATATATGATAAGCTGAGGCCGTGCTGAAATGCATTGTTATAACAGCACAACCAATCAATAAACTCATAAGGATAAATAAAGGCTGTGTTTATATCACGTGAAAAAAGCTGACCAATCATCGAACGGGGGCTTCTCTGCAGCACACATTTCTTGCCAGACTTGGGTGGCGCCACTTAGGTCTATGCGATCCTTTACTTCTTATCCTTATATGTTCTTTGCCGACACTTCTATGAAACTTCTACAGTCTCTGTGTAGCCCTAGCATTGAGTAGTAAGCGTTGCTAGCAGTGTGGAAGCCATACTATACCTTTAGGTCTATTTCACAGTCGTGCAGACGCTATCTACGTGGACTCCGCACCCGCATGTGATGTTTTCACAGTGGTGCAGACGGATGCAGCATCGAAGCAGTTTTGAAGTTGCCATAGTTTCGAGAAGTTATTTTCATATTAGCTATTGGCGACTGATTGCAATTTATTGTCGTTCATTTAAAGAAAACTGCAAAATTCAGAACATGAATGCATCCTTATGAATGCCTTAAACTTTTTCATGACAATTTGTTGTCGTAAAGTTCAGTGAAAGGGTCTGGACTCGAAAGGCATGTACTAGTATGGCAAAACATTTGTTGTTGCCCTTCAAATTAATCTCAGTTTAGTCATGCGGTAGTTCTGACAGTCATCACATGATGTTGAATGTCGTCAGCTTCGGAAAATCACTGACTTTCAGGACTAATTTCAGTTTTTGGAATAAGGGATAATCTATCTGCTGGAGCCAAAAGACGTGTGTCGGGGTTGAAGGAGTGTTAGGTGTGGATTCCACATGCATAAAAACAATGGCAGAAACCACAAGGCAGAAAATGTTCTTGTTGCCTGACAGAAATCTGTTTTTTTTTTTTTTTTTTTTCCAAGTTGGATTGAGTCATAGCCTACAAAGATAAGGGAATTTTCTGTTGGGCAGAAAGAAGATAGCAGCAAGTGATATTGAAACATTTTCTGCCTTGTGGTTTCTGCCATTGTTTTTACGCATGTGGAATCCATGCCTTACAATGCTGTTCTTGGCTAGAAACTGGTGGATAGTCGAGCATTACCGTGAAGAAGATCCCAGGATCCTTGTTTGGCATATTAGACAAATCTGTTGTAATACATAAACAAGGATGTAGATAGTAGCATTCAAAAATACTTCCTTCAGGGAGAAATTCTTTTAGCATCAAAGAACTTCATTAGCATCATTTTTTATCCAAGACTTCTCACACAACCATCTGCAATCAATGCAATCCGGGATTCCTCCATTCCATTCTCTTTTTTGTTTCCATGTCGTACCTCGGATACCAGCTTTCATCACCCGTGACCATGCATTTCAGAAATTTAGGGTTCTGGTCCACTAGAGTAATGAAATTTCTGCACATCATAAATCGTACTTTAATTTGTTCTGGCATCATATAGTGAGGCACAAGTTGCAAGCAAATGTGCTTTCCCAAGTTTAGGAAATAATGAGGTAGGCACTTTTTGTTAGATGTCCAGTTGTCTGATATCATTCACTTTGTGAGCCATTGAACCAAAAGCTGCATTGCTTTTCCGATGTTTTTATTAAATCAAGCAATAGCCACTTTAGGGAGCATTGTCCTCAGTTTCCTGCCCATCTCAAAAACATTTAAAACACACAGATACGCACTTAAAGGGACTGCATCATCCCCATGCACTTCCTTCAGCATGGCATAAATACAAGGGGTATTCATAAAGTCATTACAATCAGCTAGAAGACATGAAAGATGGGGTGATGCTGCATGTCAGTCTGTCTCCACATATACACTTCCTAGGGCCATACACTTTTCCCAACGATGGACGACTTGCTGCATGCTACTTTTATAGAAGTCCTCCTTTTGCCTATTGAGGAACTGCTACACCTCAAAGATGACCTAGTCTTGAAAATGCCGTCCATGAACTGGGTTTTTCAGGTGAGGGAAGAGGAAGAAGTCGCTTGGGGCTAGGTTGGATGAATACAGTGAATAGGGCAGTATTTTGAACCCCAGTTCCACGCAGTGCGCTTGTGTGGAATGTGCTGGGTGTTATAATGCAGAAGTCTGGCCCCTTTGGGCACTTTGCCTCACCACTTTGATTTCATGGCCTCCTATAACTTCTGCAAGAGGTCCCTTTGGTCTAAGAGAAGTATAGTCTCCACTTGCTTAACAATTCGTGGTTTGTCACAGATGGAGGGGCATCTGCTGAGGTTCGTCTTCCACTGGTGACTAACTCTTACAGTGGGGCATTGTCACCATAAACTGCCACTAACTCCTCATGGATTTGTTTGGTTTTGTTCCCCGTCAAATGCAGGAACTTCATCACGGCTCACATCTCGTTTTCCGATGGGCTGTGCCATGTTGCTTTTGACGCTCTGGCAGCGTTTAGTGGTACTGCACCAAATGCCACTTTATATCCTCAACCACTCGAGGGTTGTCGCTTTTCAGTGGCACCACACATTTTCAAAAGTGATCGTTCTGTTAACCTGTTGATTGTAATGATTTTATGATCGCTTCTCATATTATTTTGCTGATTTTTCAAGCTTGGAACTGAAGAACAAATCTGTTCGCTGATCCATTCTTCAAAATTTTACTACACATCCATGCACTGTAATTGCCTAAAAAAAACAAGTTCTCACAAGATAATCATGGCAGTTACAACTGCATCACTTAATGGTTTTTTTGGGATGTGTTGCTCCCTACATGTGCCAAGTTTCTTTCGTGCACCAGTATGCAAGAGAGGAACATTCATTGAACTTTATGATCACAATTGTATGAAGAGTGTGTGCATTTGAAAATGTTAAAACGTTCTTGCAAGCTCTATGCATTATCAGTGCTAGATATTTTTCTATAATTCTTACTTTGAGAAAGAATCGTTACTAAAAATAATGCTATTATGTTCTGTTAAAAAGTGGTGTAAGGCTTTAACTACTGAAGATTTTTTATTTTTAAAGCTAAATATTTTAAAATGTTTGAATTTTTAAATTTGCTTAGATAAAATATGGAGCTCTCGAACTGCAAATGGGAAACATATTAACACCAACTCAGGTAAGAGTAATAGCACTTCAATTGAAATTTTGAGCTTGAAATTTTTTCTTCAATTGGAGAGAGGGGAGGAAATAAAAGTACGGTAAAAGTTTCATTTTATTTTTTTTTTTTTCTTTTATATACAGGTGAAGGATCCACCAACTTATATTAATTATCCAGCTGATCCAGGGAGCCTGTACACATTGGTCATGACAGGTAAGATGCATTATTGCATGCTGCAGCTGTTGCAAACATTTAATTACACACAGTTTTATTTTACCAGTCAATGCTGGTGGTAGCATTACTTAAGTATAATTAAGAGAAAGAAATTAAAAGTTTGAAGTTTAAAAATCAAATGTATCATTATTGTTGTTAAATCACAAATGCAAAATTGCCCATGTATCAGATTTTGAAATTTCTTAAATAATTGACAAAATAGTGAAGGGGATCCAGTCATAGAAAATTTTAATATTTCCCATTTGATGGGAAGGCTATTTCTTAGGTCTTAATAGATTTCATTAGATTAAAATCTCATTTATAGGGTTTTGGAAAAATGCATTAAAATATAAGGTGCATAAAGAAAGCATAGACACACTTTCCAAAATGCTGGTTAATTTAACTAGCACAGTTTAAACAGAAAAAATTAATAATGGCATATAATAATCAACCAAAAGAAAGACCAATCATGCAAAAGAATAAAAAATTATCTGATAGTTATTAACAAATATGCAAAAAACTCTAGTTTGATAATTTGCAAGCGTAAAACATTTATAGACACTGAACATTATTTTTAAAATGGATGTTGTTTTTACATTGTTTATTAACCAACAAAGCCTCCATTAGCTAAATAAGGTTAAATAATGCGATTGGGCATAGTTTCTATTAACTTCTATAAATATTCCAACTTTATTTTCTCCCAACAATCATAAATAGCTAATTTCAACTCATTACGACCATCTACTGAATTAAATATGTTACATTCTACCACTGAAGAACTCCAGTTACGACAAATAGTAAATATACCGACTCGAGTGACAGCAACTACTGAAACTTTGATTGATCATGTTTACGTCTCCCAGGACTTGTTGTGGAAAAATATGTCCACGCTGACTACTCCACGTTGTGACCATAAAGGAATTATTTTCGATTGCTTATTTTATCAACAAGCTCTAATTATTAACCCACAAAAAACTGGAGTGAAACCAACTTTTAAAAATATGAACATACAAGAATATAATAGAAATCTGGCCAGAACTGAATGGGGGAATACTGCCAGCATACAAGACCCAGATGAAAAACTAAAGGAATTAGTTAATCTAATGATGACCTCAGCAACGACTGCTGGAATGCACTTGCTGGAATGCACTTAGTGAGGAGGTCAAATATGAAACACGGGAAAAGGTGGTGGTCTCAAGAATTATCCCAATTGTGGTTTAAAAAAGCTAAGACCTATCAGAGTTTTATAAAGAATAAGAGTTCGGATACCCACGACAAATTCAAGAGAGCAAATAGAGATTTCAAGGATGCTCTACGAAAGGCAAAAAGAGCCATGGTCACTTCCCAACAACGAGATATTAATTTATGGAAGCTAATACGGATTAATAGTAACGAGAATAAAACGACTATACCATCTGATAAGCATGGTGAGTACTTAAAATGGTTAAACAACCCATGTGATATACCAGTACCACAAAAAATTATTAAAAATCAATTTTATGAAAAGGAAAAAATCCTTGCACCTGCACTTCCTGGAAGACACGTAATCAGAGAAATCATTAAGACCACAAAAATGAAGGATGTCAAGCACGCAACCATTATACAGAATAAACTGCTTCAGGCTCTAGATCAAACGGGTATTAAAAAAGTACAAGAGTTATGTGAATGCATCATTCAAGCGAAAAAATTTCCCGAGCAGCTGAAAATTGCGAATATTAATCCGATATATAAATCCGGGGACCCGAAATTAATTAGTAATTATTGACCAATAGCAATGTTATCACCGTTAGCTAAGGTAGTTGAAAAAAGTATATTTCGAGAAATGATTCCCTACATCTGGCCAAAAATCCCGAAACAACAACAAGGAAGCCGTCCATCGGCCCGGGTAAATTGGACCCCCATCCGTTTATATATTCTTGCTGCCACAGCGTTGGACGAGGGAAAAAATTTCAAAATGATACAAACAGATCTATCTAAAGCTTTCGATACCATCTCCCGCCAGCAATTATTTGAAGATTTGAAGGCCTTTGGAGTAGACAAAACTTTTTTGGCGTTAATCAAGGATTATTTCACATTAAGGAAGAACGTCATCGACGGAGAACCGCCAACGTATCAAGATTCGCTCCGCGGGGTGATTCAAGGATCAGGCCTAGGCCCTTTATTATTTGCTGTCGCCACGTCATCATTGTATCACCTTAGGTTTAATCTCCAAATAACTAGTTATGTGGATGATAACATATTATATACATCCTATCATGCAAATGAAGAAGAGCTAATTAAGATAAAAATTCAACAGGATCTCTTAAGTATGGAAGAATGGTATACCGCCAGTGGAATGAAATTGAACATGAAGAAAACAAAAAGTATAACCATAACCCGGAAGACAGTAAAGAGAGAATCGCTAACATTCCTTGGTTTCACTTTCGATAATACACTACAGTTGAACAGTCAATGTGAAAAAATCATTTCAGGACTGAAAAGTAGAAATTATCTACTGAAAAGATTGAGATCTATACTTTCATTCAAAGAGCTTAAAGTGGTGATTGATTCTAAAATCCTACCTTATATGAATTATACTGTAGTAGTATGGGCTAGTGCCTTAGGGCAGAACCTACAAAGAATGAAAGTCGCCTACAATGCCCTATTGAGAACAGCGTTCAGGGTTACGAAAAGGGAATCGATTACTAGAGAATGTAAAGAGCAAAATTTACCGACCTTTGAGACCATTCGAATTACCGGAATTCTTAATGAAATATCGGGAGCTCTTCGAAACTGGCGACATCCGGCATCATTTATACAGAATTGGCTGCTTAAAGATGATAAATATCGTACTACGAGAAAGTACAAGATAGTGAATCCACAGATGGTATCTCCATTTCTCTCGAGACATTTCCCATATAACGCTATAGAAATATGGAATACTCTCCCATTGGACCTGCGAAGTATCACGATCGAATGTGTATCATCAAAATGTCAGGTTACTTGCTGTCATTTTAGAAGTCGAATCAAAGAGTATTACTACTTAAACCAAAATAACTAATCGACGAATATGGATTTTGAATGCTTGATTAACGATAGTTCCCTCCCGGGGAATTTAGTCCTTTTATCCTATCATATTCCTTCGGAATGCTTATATATTAATAATAATAATAACTCTTACATGAATGATATTGCTTTTTATTAGCATATACAAGTTTGGATTCTTATCAGGAATTCTAGACGTTCTCCATAGGATTTTTATCAGGAATTCTAGAAAGCCAATCCAAAACCCTGATTTTTTTTCCCACTTTTAAACCATTGTTTTGTTGCTTTTGATACATGGCATGGGGCATTGTCTTGCTGATAACGCCATTCACCTCCTCCAGTGAGTGGGCCAAATGGGATGAGATGATCATATAGCATCTGAGATATAGCTTCGAGTCCATTTGTTGGTTTATCATCACAATGCCAATCTTTCCTTCATAAGAAAATGCCGCCCACACAACGACTCCACTACTTCCTGCTTGTCTGCTGAAAAATTCAGGTTTCTCCATTCTTATTTCTTCAAAAATGCCCATTTCCATCGGGGCTGTCTAAATTAAACCTTTTTTCATCTGAAAAAACAATTCTTTCCATTGATCTTTCCATGTCATCACTCCTGCACATTCCTTGTGGGCTGGAGTTAATTTTGGTTTTGCCTTCAGTTTTACGTATCCAGCATTAGCATTGGTGCATACGCACTTTGCCATTGTGGTGTGTGATACCATTGTGGTGTGAAGCTCTTAGACAATGCTTCGGGTTGACATCTGTTTTTTGGTGGCAAGATGGAAAATGCTACGCTTTGCTCTTGTGGATAACAGGTTTTCGTCCAGTGCGTTTTTCTTGTCAATACTGGTCTCCTTTTTTCAACACATTATGAACTGCACTCATGGATCGGTTGAGTGCTGCAGTAATTTCTCTGTAGGAGTTTCCCTGACCATGGTATAAGTAAACTTTTTGAATCTCTCATTCCTTTTAACTGACTTCCTCATGTCTTTTTCATTTGTTTAGCTTTCTCTTTGTGCTTTCTTGCCCTCGAATAATTGAATGGAATAATCTATTGTGTGTCCCATTCGATTATTACTCGTTTTTGAAGTTGTCTATAAATGTTTTACACTTGCAAAACATCAAACAAGTTTTATGCGCATTTCTTAATAACTATCAGATAATTTTTTATTCTTTTGCATAATTGGTGTTTCTTTTGGTTGATTATTATATGTCGTTATCAATTTTTTTGTTTAAACTCTGCTGTTTAAATAAATCAGCATTTTGGGAAGTGTGTCTATACTTTCTTTACCCACCTTAGATACAGTATGGACCTGGTCGAACACGGTCCGCTACAGCACAAAATCTGTTTTAGCGGTTTTAGCTTTGCTCCTGACTTTATGTGCACATGTACAGTTTCCTTTTTTGTTTATTTTTATTTAATAAAAATGTCAATTGAAAGTACAGTATTGAATGTAGAAGCTATTCAGTCTAAAACTGATAAATCAGCTGAAATCGGATCGAACGCGGATGACAAGTCGCGATTTCATCTGTCCAGAGTAGTGTTCCCTAATTTTCTTGGTTGACATCGATAATCTCCGGGAATTCTGATTGTGCCATATTTTGGTTCTTTTGCTCCGAGATGTTTCAGAACTTAAGAGGTAGTAACTTGGACAGTTTGTCTGACCAGATGGGAAGAAATAAACCATTAGTGAATGATGTATTCAAGTATCAAAAGACTAAATGGATATTGTCACATAAACCATTGAAGAACTGTATTGTTTGTGTTCCACCCGTAAAACTTCAAATTTGTATTTTGTGTACATTTGAAATGAAGCAGGCTTATGTTACAAGGAACTGGTCATAACGGAGGCATGTGCAATTCAGTGCCACCAGTGCAATCGTTATACCCCCCCTCCCCTTTGCTTCAAATCGATGCCAACAACGAGTGAAATATTAAATGCAAAATTAAGTTGTATTCGTTTGTGACTCGTCATTATGAAATGATAGATATGCTAATTACCTATCCTTTCTGTTTTCTTATCCATTCATTCGTTTCATACATTATGAATTCATCGACAAAATGCACACCTCGCTTCTATTGTTTGCAAATCGATGGGACGTTTATGTGCATTCTGTTCAGCACTTTTATTCCTTGTAATTGTAAATAAATTTCAACCTACTTCTAATTATGAATAAATTTCTTTCTATAATTTTCGGAAGCAGTGGCAAAAGGTGGGAGGTGGCTAGGGAGGTTAAAGCCCCCCCCCCCCCCCTTCTGGTAACAGCCTCAGCTTGTCTATAGTATTGTCCTTAGCCCCCATAGCCCCCCTAGCAAGGAACACTACCTTCCACCCCTGTTCTGAAGCATTCCTACATTTTTCTTTTGTTTCCACATGCTTTTGAAGCGGTCAAATTAAAAAATTAAATACAATTTCAAATTTTTAATTACTAATACTTTGCAGCAATTATTTTCCAGGCAGTTATTTAGACGTGCCTGTGTTAAAGCACTCATAGAAGGCTTGATCCAGTCTTTATTGTTGTTATCATTGGCTAGAAATTACCTTTCGATAACATTAGGTTCTCTGCTCTGATTGGATGTTCTATGAGTCCTACTTTCATCCAGTCTCCGTTGCTTTCTAGATATCGTGTATATATATCATAACACGGCTTTCTTGGCATCGTGTACTTGTATATACGAGGTCTGTTCAAAAAATACGTAGACTGTTTGAATTGCGCGGGCCCTGTTGGTCCCAATCAAAATCGCTTGGTGTCGCCATCTTCTGACAGATCCGCTGATTACAAGGCAGTTTTTTGATTGCAAATATCAGTATTGGTTGATTAGCTACGCGGTTGTTTGTGAAGTGTGTTTTTTTCGTTTGGCGGATTTTTAGAATGAGTGACTTGAACGAGCAAAGAGTTGCTGTGAAATTTTGTGGGAAATTTGAGTCTGTGGGATGCTATCCGGCGGAAAAGGCCAGAAATGTGGATGAGTGGTGACTGGTTGTTTCATCACGACAACGCTCCAGCCCATTCAGCCCTCAGAACTCGAGAGTTTTTGGCCAAACACTCGATCACTGTTCTTCCTCACCCACCCTACTCACCTGACCTCGCTCCTTGTGACTTCTTCTTGAAAAGACCTTTGAAAGGAAGGAGATTTGAGACGATTCCCGACATAAAGGCAAATGCGACGAAGGCGCTGAAGGACATCACAAAAGAAGCGTTCCAGGACTGTTTCCAAAAGTGGAAACACCGTTGGGATACGTGTGTGCGTCGGGGAGGAGAGTACTTTGAAGGGGACCCAGATGTGTAACTTCTGAATAAAGTATATTTTGTTTTATGACGTCAGTCTACGTATTTTTTGAACAGACCTCGTATTATGTTTTTTTATTAGGAAAAATGATAGAAAACGAGGCACACATGCACAGAAAACACGCTATCGGCGAATTTCAATATGGCCGATTTGACTGGCAGAAGTGGGTTAGAAACAGTTGCTAAGGATTCTGGGACTGGAGAGATGCTCACTCGTAGCTGATTGGCTGCGCATTAGGAGCGACTTTGGAAAATTCCAACAATGTTGGAATTCGAAAACCCGCGCCGTTGTCAGCCCTAACCCGCTTTCCGCCACGAATTCGCTGGATGTGAAACTGCTCCGGCAACCAAAATCACGTCCAATGCGCCAGATACGGCTATTTAGATGCGAAGTCGCTGAATGTGAACCCGCCTTAACAAGTACTTATTATTGATAACAATTAGCTGATAATACATTGGCCTAATGGCAATTTGCTTTTGATAACATTAGGCCTAACACTTATTTGCTATTTAAGGTGATTAGACGTCCCGGTTTTTGACTCTTTGTCCTGGCTTGAAAAAATGTCCCAGGTTGTCCCGTTTATTCTCAGAAAGAGTATTTTCTCATGTGAACAATGTCTGGAAAAAAGAAACACTACTAGATGTGAAAACATTGAATTCTCTACTAATCACTAAGAATAATTATGGTCAGAGTTGTGTTGAATTTTTCAAATATCTTTTATCAGGAAAAGATCTCTTGAAGAAAATTCATAGTTCTAAGAAGCACTAAATTATTATGGATTTTGTTTTAATAAAAGTTCCATGAAAAAGTTTTTTTGTTTGTGTATTTAATTTTATTTCTTACTTCCAGTTGAATTTTGATAATCAAAATGCGTCACTTCCGGTCATTTCCGACTTCATTTGACGCAGCTTCCGGTACACGGCCATATGCATTCACTTCCGGTCATTTCCGACTTCATTTGACGCAACTTCCGGTACACGGCCATATGCATTCACTTTCGGTTCACTTATTGAATAAAGGAAATACACCAAACTGCTCTTGTGGAGAAAGACTAACAATTAGACACATAATCTTCAGTTGTCCTAACTATACATCAGTACGAGGTTCATTGGGGCTCAAAGGAGATTATCGTCATATGCTGGGAGACGATCAAATGCAAATTAGAAAAATATTAAATTTTTGAAAGTCATAAAGTTGTATACACATATCTAAATATCCGTATGTAATTAATTATATATAGTTGAATTTTTATTGTAAAGTTTTTATTTTATTTTATTATATTTATACCTTATTAAAGTTGGTCTACACGTCTTATTGACTTTGTAGACATCTTTTATATCTTTAAATGAAATTTAATTTTTGTCCCTTTCACATTTGTATATAGTTGTATTTTAAAGTTGTTTCTTTATATATTATATTTTTACACTGCTATTAGTTGTATATGTCTTGTTGATTTTTGTTTTGTCTACTACTATAAATGTTTTGTACATTTATGTACATATTTACTTTTAATAAGAATATTAAATAGGAATATTATAATATCACAGAGTATCTTAAATAAGTTTTGAAAAACATTTTGTTAGGGTGCAAATGACCGCTGCAGTTGAAGCACCCATAAACTAAACTTCCATTCCATTCCACTTACGGTTCCGGTCATCGCAGTGTGTCCCGATTTTGCCTTTTGAAAATCTGGTCACCTTATATTTGTAGCAATTAGTTTGATTTTTTGTAGGCCTAATAACAATCATCTTTTGATAACTATTGGCAGTCGTCAGCCCTCTAGTGGCCAAT
Organism: Rhysida immarginata; assembly: GCA_023313115.1. Lineage (NCBI taxonomy): Eukaryota > Metazoa > Arthropoda > Chilopoda > Scolopendromorpha > Scolopendridae > Rhysida > Rhysida immarginata. Next base: position 327,929 of record JAHWFO010084474.1, read on the forward strand.
GACTCAAGCTCCCAATATGGCCGCCGAAGAGGGGAGGTGAACAGCAATTGATATCTCACAGCATGGCAGCTAGTGATGCAGCTACTTTAATAAGCACGAACCACTCTATATCCATCGCTGATATTTTAAATTATCTTAGACTGAATGCCAGTAATGAAAGAAAAAGGTGCTTGGTAGAGGGGGAAGCAGTTTTAAATGCTCAGCAGGTAATATTTTGTGGGAGAAACAGTATCGCATCTTCGCCTTCAATACACATAATAGCCCTTTTGCTAAGGAGTAGCAGTGTAAGTTCCACCCCACATGAAATAAACCTAATTGTCAACCCTTGCCAGGATACTGATCATATAAAGGTACTAATTAAAACATATTATAGTTCGCGCAACGAAAGAATGGATCAATCAGATTCGTTCTCTTATTGACTGCACAGATCTAGCGATTAATGAACGATTTGACAGACGAATCCCTCGATGAAGATAGCGATCGATGCATTCAGCCACCGTCACAATATCCGAAAGAGCGTCCTTTTTAAAGGATACAAAATCACACCGAAAGAGAAAGATGTCAGGCAAGGTATATAAAGATAACATACCTTGGATATCAGGAATCAACTGGTTAGTCTTTATTCTGATTGGTTGTCGCTCCCATCTTTGGTTGTGATAATATAAAATCTTCATCGCAGGATTCGTCTGCCAAATCGTTCGTTAATCGCTAGATATGTGCATTCGATAAGAGAACGAATCCGATTGACAGTTGATTGACCCCCTTCTTTCTTTGCGCGACCTATATGTTTTGATTAGTACCTTTATATGATCAGTACCCTGGCAAGGGTTGATAATTAGGTTTATCTCATCTGGGGTGGAACTAGCACTGCTACTCCTTAGCACAAGGGCTATTATGTATATTGAAGGCGAAGATGCGATACTATTTCTCCCACAAAATATTACATGCTGAGCATTTAAAACTGCTTCCCCCTCTACCTTTTTCTTTCATTACTGGCATTCAATCTAAGATAATTTAAGATATCAGCAATGGATATAGAGTGGTTCGTGCTTATTGAAGTAGCTGCATCATTAGCTGCCATGCTGTGAGGTATCGATTGCTGCATCACCTCCCCTCTTCGGCGGCCATATTAGAAGCTTGAGTCATTGGCCGCTAGAGGGCTGACGACTGCCAAGTGATAACATTAGGCCTAACTGCTATTTGCACTAATCAGCAATTAACTATTGATAATGATAGGCCTGCCAACAATTGGCGGTTATTAACATTAGCCCTAACAATTACCTACCAAGAATTATTATCAATAGGCCTAAAAGCAATGAGCGACAACAATGGCGACACTACATTTTAACGGATGTACAGAACCGATTTTGCATAACTGCATACATAAACATATTTGTTCTCGACTAGTTGCTAGGAATTGATTGATTTATTACACGTAATATTCTGGCATTGAAAATTTCCAATGATACTTTCATGGTATCATTAGATCACGTACAATTCAACCAGTTTCGATCATCTCGGACTTTTTAATATTCATTATATCCATTCATGACTCGTTACAATTCCTTGATGTACTACATGCCATACCTTAGCCTTTGAAAATATCTAAGGGAAAATGACTACTTAAGAACACGCGCTAGTGAACCATTTTGACAATTTTCGAACTAAATTTATCAATTGGCAAAACAGTACTTAACATTATATTTATTCATGGCTCATCGTTACAAGTGGTTTGATATGTTACTTACTATATCTTAGCATTAAAAATTTCTAGGGGGATCATATTAGTACCATTAGAGCGCATGCTATTGTACCGATTTTGGCAGTCTTCGAACTTGTCAGTGCTCTTTCCCCATATCTATCGATTGGTGAAAACAGATTTTTAAAATCTTTCATACTTTCCGAGAAAATCTAGTTACGGATTGATATACAGTCGGACAAGGTCAAAGCATAAAGAAACTTTCGGTACTTAATAATGACATTAATAACTCCTTTGGCTACAATAAATACGGTCGGCCTGACATTATAGCGAATCTTGCTTGTTTTTTTCAACCAGGGTGATTTTTCTATACCAATCCTTAAGAGAACTGAATTTTAGTTTTCAATGTAATAGCCATACATGCATTTTATCGCCCCTAACAATGCTTGATGCAAAAGTTTTCTTTTTTCTCAGATTGCTTGAGGAGTTCCTGACACAATGCCGCTTGAGGCTCTTTCTAATTTTGTGGCATCAGACAATGCACGAATTTGACAGCAACTCGGTATGTGTTCAAGTGCTCAGTCAGATTGCAAAGCATGATCCTACAATAGTTTTTGTGCAAGTTGCTCATCTTGAAAATTAAACTGTCCCTGGTTCGAGTCCAGGTTGCAGAATTTTTCTTCCCTTTTCTCTTTGTAATTACTACATGAATTGTTTAAATGCTATTTACCTGTATTTACTTTTTTGATTTTTTTTTTTTTTTTTTGTTTTTTTTTTTTTTTTTTTTTTTTTTGCTTGTCTGTGTATGCTGTAGGAACGTAAACCTTAAACTCCTGCTTCTATGTATCTCGTATTCTGATTGTGAAATGAAATAGCTAAGAAATTGTTTACTTAATTATACACATAATGGAGTATTTTTAGAATGATTCTGACATTAATATATCAGGTCATTTAAAAAGTTATTGTATACTTTCATTGATACATTTGCACTCACCTAACTTAGTGCTAATTGCCCCAGCAAGCTCAGATGGGAAACTAAGAAAAGTAGCAAGCGATCGAAAAGCTCTGCTAATAATACGTCCCTGAGCGATCAAAAAGTCTATATCCCCTGAATTACTCCATAATTTTCATAGAATTTAAAAATCTTCAAATGCCAACAAATAAGTTATGGATGGGTTATCTGTTGGTGACCTTTCGATGATCTGATTATGCAATTTAGGAAAGATACAAAATTTATCTCTTAAACGTAATGGATAGGGACCATTTTCCAATTACAAACTTGTTCTGTCTTCAATTATGAACAGAATTTTAAAAAACCGCCAGGGGGGGGGGGGGGCCAATAACCCATGCTTGAGTGAAATCATTCATTTATTTGAATTCTATGAAATTTTTTGCAGTGAGTGCACACACTAGCCATTTGAAGTATACAGGAAATAACTTTTTATCTCTTGTGCAGCTTGTTCAGGTGTTTGGGGATCACCATGCACCTTGTTCACAAGTGCTTCAAGTGGTTTGTATACAAACTAACTACACAAAGGTAGAAGCCAGGGGTTCCGTACATTTTGCAACAGCAATGGCAGCCTAGTCAAGTGAAGCTCCAGCTTTCGATCACTCTCCATGATGATCAAATTTTTGTTTTCAAGTGGATGAGGAGAGTGCATGCAGACATTTGAAAACCGGGAAAGACTTGAAAAAATCAAAATTTAGACTGTTGGGGTGATTAAAAAGGTGTCGTTGAGGCATAGCCATCTTGTTGGTGTAGGTCAAAACACATGTACCATTCAGTTAAAGATCGTGCACAAACGCTGAACTGCGCTGAACGGTATCTGCACGAATCACATTACTGACATTATCATCATGCATATCGTAAGAATGAGCAAATGCGCCTCAAATTGAACATATTCAGTGTTAGAGTGAAGGAGAAGTTACTGGTGTGGATTTCTTTTATTAAAATCTGAAAGATTGATCTAGATTTGCTATCACTTTATAAATGTTATTTCCTGTTATTTAGATCCTGATGCTCCTAGCCGGAAGGATCCCAAGTATCGAGAATGGCATCATTGGTTAGTTGTCAATATCCCTGGAACAGAGGTAAATAAAGGCGAGACCTTATCTGCCTATATTGGATCTGGCCCTCCAAAAGGAACGGGTAAGAGATTGCTTTATTCATTACTTTTTATTTTTTTTCTAAATTACTTGTATTTCCAAGCATAACAATTGTTGTATTTAATTATTTATAGGCTTACATCGATATGTTTATCTGGTGTACAAGCAACCAGGCAAAATAAGTCCCAGTGAGCCCAAGCTCCCCAATAATTCTGGAGATAAGAGGGGCAATTTCAAAATAAAATCTTTTGCAAGCAAGTATAACTTGGGAGATCCTGTTGCTGGAAATTTATACCAAGCTGAATGGGATGACTATGTTCCTAAACTTTATGAGCAGCTGAAAGGGTAAACTTAGTTTAATGATGAATTATAAGTTTAAATACCTTATGCATTACCATCATTATTGTTAAAAAAAACACTGTCAAGTTAAAAATGCAAGTTCTTTTGTTAATATTGTATTCGTTATAAGATTGCAAATAAATCAATACTTTATGAAAATATTGATGTAGAACAAACTTAATGAATCGAAGGTTAGACCCATTACCATAAGGTGAACATTACAGTACTACATTTTCTTCAGTATAACCACTGCATTCTTTATATTGTATATTCAAAATAAAATTGACTAACTTCAAAATGAATGGTACAAAAAGAAAACGTAACAATTGCTCTAATGAATTATTTCACAAAAACCAAAATAACATGAAAGGTTAACTCTTCAAGTTTCATTTGGCAGCCTTTCCCAAAATGGTGGCATCAGCGAATGCTCTTATGTACAGTCGACCAGAACTTTTTTTAGAACTCCGAGTCGAAGCAGTTTATTTAAGAAATGGGGACGATAGCTTTTCTTGGTAAAGCTACAGTTTCCTCCATAATATCAGTGTCTGTAGATGGAATGTGACTGTGATACTATTTCCAAGATTTAAAGTAGCAGCGATGCTATTTCCAAAACTATGGGGAGTAAAGATATCTTAGGAAATAGTATTGCTTTGCTCTCCAGTCTTGGAAATAATGTAACAGTCGTATTAGAGAGGAAACCGTAGCTTTACCAAGAAAAGCTAATTGCCTCCATTTCTTGAATAAACTGCCCTGACTCGGAGCTCTTAAAAAGTTCTGGTCAACTGTGCTTCATCGGTAACTGCTGTTCAGACATTTTTGTATCAAATTTGCGAAAAACCCCTGAACTGTCACAACATTAGAGCTAATAAATAGGTAGAAGGGTGGATCATAATACTGTTCCTATTGATTAAACAGGTGGTGGCCTTACAGTATAACAGAGGGACATCAGGAGTTCCAACTAGTTTCGCCATTTATTCCCGGCTTTGTCAAGGATATACACAGCAAGAGGCATGCAAGCCTTTATATACAGAACAGTGGTACAAATTATGCATATACATGAACCAATAGGATACAAAAGAAATAAAGAGGAAATAATGGCCAACAGGATAAATAGAAAAAACACAGATTTTGAAATATAAAGGCCAATAGAAAAAAGGGGTGTAAACGCTAATTTTATAAAAATTATACAAAAAGAAAATATACAAAGGGATGGTGCGCGTTTACGCGGACCGAAAAGAGAACTTATCCGGTTGTCTGGGGACAAGAGGATTTACAGAGGATTTACAAATAGGCTCGTATTAATAATAATAATAATTATTAAAATTTATTTATTTTATATATATCTATATAACTATAAAACCCAACAAATAATAAAATATATTTGTACAATAATTAATTATAATAAAGTTGTATAAAATATAACAATTATAATGTATAAAATTATAATAAAATGTAAGTACAATAATAATAAAAATATTTTTTAAGCAAAGTTAGTTTCAAAGTTTACACTTATGGAGAAAATATTTATATGAATCTTGCATGATATTGCCAGTAGATGGTGCAATGTACGTGTTCCTGCAATTTTGACTGCAAAAAATCGCTCTGTTGCTGGTAATAAGCGATAGCAATTTAATTAGTGTTTTGGATTAGATTAGATCTTCAAGAAATACAGTGAGACAGCTATCTTATTGTGATCACTTTGGGACCAAGCCAAATTGATACCAGTAACGGACTGATAATAATAGCCGAAGTTGAAAAAAGATGCTTTGTGGGAACATTGCATTATACTGTACAGTCTTTAAAAGTGAACTAGGCTTATAATATTGATTGTAAAACTCTACAATAAATAAAATAGACTAATATAGCAAAATAAAACATTTCTTTATTTCCTGTATCTTGAAAGAGCTATGAAACTAAAAACTTATATGAAAAAAAGTCAGTAATTGTTGATTGCCTGCTGATTTTCATCAGTTTTCTCAATACAGGTTGAATTTTAAGTACACTGACAACCTTTTAGGGAAGGTAGTATGGGTAATTCCAAGCAAAAAAGTTCATTTGAACATGGGTCCTAATTTGAATACTGAGATATGAACAGAAATAATGCTGCCACCAAAATCAACAAGTTAATCATTCAGGTTCTCTGACACGTAGGATAATGGAATTTGGAAGAATAATAGGGCACATAAAACTGTGTACTAACCAGGACGTGTTCAATGTTGACTGCGTAACTCTGAAACTGCTCGTTGGAATTCGATCAAATTTTAACGGTACACAGAGTTTTATATACCCAATTATTCACCCCATTTTTTGTGGCAGGTGACGATTCGCTGTAGTAGAGGTTCATGTTTATTCTTGGCAAGCAAAGATGTACAGACTTCCCAATGCCTTGTTTTGCAGGTTCGTATCTCCACTTCAAAACTTCATAAACTGTCGCTGAACGGTTCATTTGTTGGTTGTGTTCTCACCAAATGCTTTGTTCAAGTTCTGAGAGGTAATTCTTTCCGAACGACCCAGTTTAAATTCATACAGGAAGATATTTCTCAAATCAGGATTCTCATCCATACCTGTGGGAGCTTCCAGTCTGCCGTAGGGAGAAGTGGTCTCCAATGCTCTGTTGTTCTAGATATTTCAACAACAAGCAAGTCTGCAGAGCTCAGTGACTTTGAACCTGGCATGATCATCGGAAACAACCATTGTGGAAAATCAGTTTGTGAAATATGAACCTTGCTACAGGTGCCAAATTCAACTGCAAGTGGTTTAATTTTAAAATGGAAACATCGAGGAAGTGAAAGTGTAGCATTCGCACAAATTCATAATTTCAGTGCGCGCACACAAAAAATTGGTGGCGCTTATTTTATCTATTGCGTGATATCAATTATATGAAAATGCATAGTTTAGTGAAAATTGGTAGTTCCGCTTTTTGACTTGGGAGGAACTTTGTATGTTCAGTCTGCACTGAAGCAGCATATGTTAATGAAGAGATGCACTAGATTGTCACAACAGCATTTTGATTCATTTCAATCACATTTAAGTATTGTTAATTCCATTTTTTCATCCAGTGATTCGTATATGCTGCCTCAACTTGTTTTGTCAGATGCAAATATTCTACTCTGACATTTTGTGGACACTAAAGATATGACCTCAGGTTACTCTGCTTCATTGTGCCAAGGTATTGGCGACTTGTTTCCTGCTTGTTTGCAAGTGGTGTTCCTAGGGATATTTCACTTGGATGTGGAAAGTTTTCAAATGTAATTTCCTGTGGTTTAGGTCCTCACTTTAAGAATGAAATCTAAGTAAACTGTAAGGTTATACATTTTTATGATTAGACCACAAACTTAGACAGCAAAGGAACTTTAAGATATGTTTAAGATAAGGGTCCATCATTGGTGGATAGACACTTTGAAACAGCAGAAACAATATCCAGTGCATTCTTGGAAGTCATAACTAGAAATAACTTCAGTGTTTCAAAGTTCTGTATGTTTGAAAGTAATGGTCCTTTAGTGAATATAAAAGTTTGGAACATTATGAACTCGTATATTGTCGGTCTCTTCGTTGGTACATGGGCTATAAGACATTAGAATGTGCTCTCTTCCTGCATTACACAGTGCTTTCCATAAAAGGATTTCTTTACTTTGGAGAACATGTAATTCAGCTAGTCATGGTTTTTCCTGGACTTTTGTCATTGGCAGGTTGAAAAGGCTATTGTGTCCAATTAAACATGTCAGTTCAGATGGCTTGCACATGATGCTACATATGATCATTTGTGGAAACCTCTTTGTCACTATTTTTTAGATTTCTTCCAATACAGAAAGGTGTAATATAAACTCTAGAGGTGCCAGAAACTGTGGACAATGATCGACAAAATATTATTGGCAACACAAGATCCAGGATACAAAAGCTTCTGAAAGAGCCATTCTTAAAAGGAAATGTGCTGTTCATTTCACAGTCTATCTCCATTCTTGAGAAATTTTCTAGAATGCTGCAAACTGAGCAGCCTGTATGAACTTTTTTAGTCACTGATCTCACAACTACTTCACTGAGTTCTTGTTGGACAATTGAACTATGCACATTCAGTGTCCTCCCCAGATAGCCGGGCAGACAAATTTTAAAAACAAATCAAATATTATGCAGTGGTGTACAGTTTTTCGTGTATTCAGCTGGGCGGTCGCCAAAATTAGCCTGGCGGCGCGCCTGTTCAAAAGGCAAGAACCCTGACACTGAAAGCAAATGAGCATGGGAGAACTGCTATAGATGAAAAACTGAATGGAACTGAATGACGCATCTCTTTCTATACAGGAGGAATTAAAATCACTGATAGTCGGCAGCATTCCCCTTCAAAAAGCCTGAGTTCAATCATGGATTTCATACTTAAAGTGCTCAGAAAGCGATGAAGGTCCACCTTCTTACATATCGGTTTGCTATGTGCAACTTCTTAAGCAACATTACAGATAAGAAGTGTAACAATTATTGCACCAACATCAATTAAATAACTATTCGTTAAAATCCCAGTTAAATTCTTTTCCGTTGCACCAAGCGTCGTTAGGATATAACCAGACGCTAAGTAGCAGTTTAACTTGAGGACAAAGTTTAGCTCCACGGCTAGCGAAACAACTGCATGACAAAACTGAAATAATTTAAGAAATGCATTTATTGAAAACCATTCCAGTATTTAGAATCTTATTCTAACCAATAAATATATTCTTAACCATTTGGATAAACTAACAAAACACTAAATGGATAAACTAATTTGTTAAGCTAAATGGACAAATTAATTGGATAAGCAAATTAGATAAACCATTTGGATAGGTTAATGGATAAGCTAATTATCAAACTGCTATATGAATAAGGTAAATTTATAAGCTTATTGAACTGCTGTTTGGATAGGCTAATTGGATAATTCAAGAATGGCCTGGATGGTTTATCCTATGTTATACTTCAGATAATTGGACAAACTATTTGGATTAGCTAATTAACAAACTGCGATTTGGAAAAGATGTTTGAATAAGCTAATTGGATAAATCATTGGAAGGCTAATTATCAAAAAGCTGTTTGGATAAGGTAATTATCAAACAGCTATTCATTTTGATAAGCTAATTTTCAGACCTATAAATGGATAAGCTGTTTGATTAATCTAATTGGATAAGCTATTTAGATAATCTAATTATCAAACTGGATAGGCTAATTGGATAAGCTTATTATCAAACAGCTGTTTCGATAGGCTAATTGGATAATTCAAGAATGCCCTATGATGATTTATCCTACGTCATACCTCAGATAATTGGACAACTATTTAGATAAGCTAATTATTAAACAGCTCTTTGGATAAGCTGTTTGAATAGGCTAATTATAGTGCCCGGCACGAAAGAAAAAGGAAACTGGCGCATGTGTAAATGAATAAAATTCGTTCAACCAATCAGAAACTGACTGAAAACGAGGTATTACTTATACCTGGCATCAGTAGTAAGTAATGCCCTGATTACTGTTCGTTTCTGATTGGTTGAACAAGTTTTATTCTTTTACACATGCGCCAGTTTCCTTTTTCTTTCGTGCCGGGCACTATAAGACATCTATTTGGACAAGCTACAGTAATTGGATAAATCCTTTGGATAAGCTAAGTATCAAACCGCTATTTGAATAAACTAATTATCAAACACTTTGGATAACAATTATCAAACAGCTATTTATTTGGATAAGCTAGTTATAAACTGCTATTTGGATAAGCCAATTGGATAAGCTACAAGGGCGATTCAAAAATTAACCTTAAAAATTGTTTATTCCGCACAAAACAAATCAACAAGGAACAAATGGCATCACTTTTCAACATAGTCTCCCTGGCATTCAGTACACGTGCACCATTGTTTTGGTAGTGCTTCAGTGCCTGCAGAAAAAAGTTCTTGGCATGTGTGTGGAGCAACTCATTCTCCGCCTCCTGAACTTCATCAGATTGGAATTTGTGGTGGCCAAGCATTTGGATTCCGCCTCCTGGAACCCGATTGTCGAGCATTACATGCCCAAAGGCACCACCACCAACAGTGACTCTTATTCGGACATTCTGGGGACCAAACTGAAACCTTCCATCTGCACAAAGCGTCGTGGGCTTCTCACAAAGGGAGTCCTGCTGCAACATGACAACGCCAGGCCCCATATCTTCTGTGCCACAGCTGCCACCACAAGAGACCTGCAGTTTGAATGCCTGGTCTATCCTCCGTACTCCTTCGAAGTTCAGGAGCCGGTGCATGAGTGGCTCTGCACATCCCAAAAACTTTTTTTCTGTAGGCATTAAAGTACTGCCAAACGATGGTGCACGTGCATTGAACCCCAGGGGGACTATGTCGAAAAATGACGCCATTTGTTCCTTGTTGACATGCATTTTGTGCGAAATAAAAAAATTTTAAGCTTACATTTTGAATCTCCCTTGTAGTTATAAACTATACTGTGTGTCTCAAAAATCGTGTGCCATATGAAAAGTTTATGAATGTTGGCTTTATGTTCACACTGTTTCGCAAGCTTATCTTTCATGTTCAAAATGTGCACCATGCACTCGAAGACAATGTCTCACATGATCCAAATTTTCTTCTGTCGTGCGTAAAAGCGTGCTGGTGGGCTTGGGAATATCGGGTTGCTGGCGATGAAATTAGTCTGCAGCTGCTCAAGATGTTCCGTGGTGATCTCCACAAAGAAGTATCAGCTCTACACGTTGTTCCCGTGTCAGCATTATTCCTCTACTTCACCATTTCACCTACAAAATCAAAGCATCCAATTAATGTATTTGGCACGTGACTTTTGAGACACATGACATTTGGATAAGCTAATTATCAAGTTGCTATTTACTGTAAAACCTTGAATAAAGGCCTGGTATTCAAATACACGCCAGTCTCGAATAAAGACCGGGTGGGATGATTAAAATAGATTAAAAGCCGGGTCTCAAATAAATGCCGGGTCTGATTATTCATATAAATTATGGCATTTTTTGGTCACATTTCTTGGGAATAGCCCTTAACGCCGGGTCTTAAATAAACGCAGTCTCTCGATTAATCGCCGGGGGTGTCGAAACCACAAATAGACGCCCTGGCCTCTATTCAAGGTTTTACGGTGTTTGGATAAGCTGATTATTAAACAGCTCTTTGGATAAGCTAATTATCGGACATCTAAATGGATAAGCTAACTGGATAAACCATTTGGATAAGATAATTGGATAAATCCTTTGGATAGGCTATTTGAATAAGCTTATTATCAAACAGCTGTTTCGATAGGCTAATTGGATAATTCAAGAATGCCCTATGATGGTTTATTCTACGTCATACCTGAGATATTAGACAAACTATTTGGATAATTTAATTATCAAACTGCTAATTTGGATAAGATGTGTAAATAAGCTATTTGGATAAATCATTTGGATATGCTATCTGGATAAGCTAATTAATTATCAGACAGCTATTTGAATAAGCTTATCATGCAGCTGTGTGGATAGTCTAATTGGATAATTCAAAAATGGCCTATGATGTTTATCCTACGTCATGTCTCGGATAATTAGACCAAATATTTGGATAATCTCATTATCAAACTGCTATTTGGATAAGCTAATTGGATAAGCTAGTTATTAAACAGCTATTTGGATAAGCTAATTATCAGTCATGTTAATGGATGAGCTATTTGAATAAGCTTTAGTGCTCGGCACGAAAGAAAAAGGGAACTGGCGCATGCGTAAATGGAAAATCCTCGTTCAACCAATCAGAAACGAACAAGAAACGAGGTAGTACTTATTCCTGGCATCAATAATAAGTAATGCCCCATTTCCTTTCCCTTTTTGAGTGGTTGAACGAGTTCTTTTTCAATTATGCAAGCGCCAGTTTCCTTTTTCTTTCATGCCGAGCACTATAATTGGATAAATCATTTGGAAAGGCTGTTTGGATAAACTAATTATCAAACAGCTATTTGGATAACATAATTGTCAAACAGCTGTTTATTTGGATAATATCAGGTTGTTGCAAAAGTTTCTTCCGGTTCTAAAACCCGTGCCCAAGAAGGGCTCATTTTCCGAGGGGAGTGTTCATATGTTTTCAAACAAATTATTGCATTCGATTCCTGAATATCTTTGCTATATTACATCCAAGAATCAACTTTCTGACTATACATCTGTGAGTGCCATCACCGGTCTGAAATGGACCTTTCATGCGAGCATATTCGAGCAATAATCTTCTACGAGTATTCTGGAAAGATCAGTGCTGCGCAATGTCACCGAAACATTTGCCAACGTTTAGGTGATGATACTGTCAGTTTACGTACAATAGAAGAATGGTATCGCCGGTTCAGATGCGGAGATAGCACTCTTCAAGATGCACCTCTCTGGTTGGCCAATCATGATTTCAGATGGTGATCTACACCAAGCAATTGATGAAGATCACAATGTAACAACGAGGGAACTCGCAGAACAGTTCAAGGTTCACTTTCAACCATTGCCCGGCATCTGCATGTGCTGAATCTGTCATTCAAGTTCAATCGTTTTTGTGTTGGAATAAAAATCCGGAAAAACTTTTGCAACAACCTGATATAATAATCAAACAGCTCTTTGGATAAGCTAATAACCAAACAGCTATTTGGGTAAACTAATTGGTTAAGCAATTATTAAACAATTTTTGGGAAAGTTAGTTATTAAATGGCTATTTGGATAAACTAATTATTAAACAGCTAATTGAAAATGGTCAGCCACGTTTACTGGAAATTGTCGGAGCAAAATGAACCAATGATAGTCATCTGTTACTCGTATTCCAACGAGTTAGCTAACTGAGACAACAGCTCTGGTTGATGCAACATTTCCTAGTTAAAGGACTTTTTCCTAGTTAGTTGATCACTAACCAACCCAAAGTTAGTAGTTTTTAACTGATGTTTGTGCAACCGGCCGTTATAGTGAAAGCTGAAATGATAAGGAAGATATACACTATGCAGTACACATTACGGAGAAGACCAGATAATTATAAAGGATACCTCCACCCTGAAATTGCTTTCTGTACTTTCTCCTGGCAATAGAAAAGGACAATCACCAATTATGATTGCACAACTTGGCAAGATCATTCCATTTATTTCAAGCTCAACTGATCAGTTGCATCCAGAGTGGCTTTTACTACGATTGGAAGATATGGGGGCAGAATAGTGGAGAGCCATTTTTAAATTAAAACTGTTACTGGACAGCAAAGTTTCCACAATTAACATCTCATAGAAAACCTTTGGAATGCTTCTGTGCTTACAGAAGAAACGTTCGGCTATACAGGACGTTTCTGAATGGTCTGTACAAACTTTCAGGATATGTTCCATGGAACAAAACAGGCAGAAAATATCATATGAACTTTTTTGATCTTTAAGTCCTGCATAGAATCGCTTGGCACTTCTAACAGTCTGCATCATTGTTTTTGTCACAGGAACCATGTGAGGTTTGTTGCTGTAATGCCTTAATGCATCTTTAATTGTTCTAGGGACCAATATAAGCAGAAATGTCATATGAATATGGGGTCGAAAACCAAGGCTTTTCTTGGCTTGCAGGCACTCCTGGGATGGACCCTATTATGCTGCATTATAATTCATAGTTTATGGATAATAATTTTACTCTAATAAATGCATCTGGGGACCCTCGACAGCCACGCTTCTCAAACTGTAGTATGTGTACCATTGGTGGTATTTCAAGGCATGCCAAGTGGTACTCGTGTGGTATTTTTTCTTCGAAATAACACTGATGTTTATTAACAATTCATTGACAGTGGTACTTCAGTTTACCAGTCAACTCACGGAGTGGTACTTGTTTAAAAATGTTTGAGAACCAAGGCTTTACAGGACCAGGGATCATGATCAATAATGACCATGATTGAGTCAACCATTGAGGTACAGGGTAAAACCATCGCGATGGCTCTTATCAGAACTGGACGCGAGAATACTGAGAAATAGGGGATGTAAATTTTACATCGGACAATCCAGATCCAATCCAAGGTTCTCGATCAACTAACAACTTCATGCTGGCAGATGCTGGCAAACCTTCAGCATAAGAAACTGGCGGCCACCAACCTGTGGAGTTTTCCTGGCAGAGAATATCCACATTACTCTAATCCAATAACCCTGGATCTCCAAGGGCACCATTAGAGAATTGACTGACTATGGAGGTAAGCTAATCTATGATTATTCTTGTCTATCTCCTCGAGCTTACTTATTGATTAAGAAAAACATTAAAACTCTGCCAATGTACCAACTTTGTTCTAAAATCACTCGTCGAAAGAACCACAAATTATTTTTGTCACGGATTACCTACCATTCGAAGAAGAATCGCCCAGTGTGTCTGATGAAACAACGATCTTTCTCAGCAGAGGCATGAAGTCGGGGAGCTTTTCAGGTAAGCTAAAGAGAGATAAACCAATAATAGTGGACACTCTCAAAAACCAAAAAATAGCAAAGAAGTCCTAGAGACTCTAGTTGAAACTTATTTCCCAGTGCAGCAGCTGAGAACCACTTGGAACCTAATTACAAGGAGATATCAGAAACTTCAGCGAATCACCCCTTAATGTGATAATGGGAAATGTCTGACTTGCAGCAACATGCACAAGGCATTCTTCTGTATCTCACTAACATATGCAAATGTGCCTTCACCATTGTTGACAGGCGTACGTTCATGCAGCAATGTTTAGAGTGCAGTGTGTTTGTAACTGATAATGGAGCAGAGAGTCAATATGAAATTCTGTTTTAAATCTGTTAAAACCACAAAGGGAACCCACGAAATGTTTAAAGTCTGTGCACAGTGAAGATGCTGTGACTTGAAAACGTGTATGAGTGGTTTAAGCGTTTTCATGAAGAATGAGAAACCCTCGAAGATGAACCACGATGTTGAAGACCGGCCACCCTTCCAGATTTCTTCCTTCCGGTTTTCTCGTTTGAAATCGACAATGAAAGGACAGAGATTTCTCGACATTAAAGATATTCAAACGGTTGTGAGGGAACTTCAAGCAGTACCGAAAGAGGATTCTTCACACGTCATGCAACAGTTGTACAAACGATGTCAAAAGTGTATTGTGCCCATAGGGGTTTACTTTGAAGGGCAATAAAGTATCATCTCTGAAATACTTGTCCCTGTTTGTTTTTTGGAGTCATTCACAGAACTTTCTGGCCTTGCTTTGTATATTGCTCCTATGGTTAGGACAACTAGGTCAAACTGGGCTCTTGCAGAGGAAATGATTACACAACAAAAAAAAATTGTATGGGCAATCAATTCTTTCGAACTATACAAATCCCTTGGATCAGAGAGATCATGCCTACTCTCCTACAACAAGCAGCATCAGACCTTGTCTCACTGACCCTTTGCTTAATCTTTTGGCTCTAAGGTACATTCCTAGACCATGGAGAAAGGTCTTATCAATGTGGTCTTTGTACTGAGCTTGCAAAGGTTGCTATGACCAAGCCAAAAGCTATCACCCAATAAATCTATCTTCTTTCTTGCTCAAATGCATTGAAAAGATAATTGATAAGCAAATTAGAGTAACGGTGGGAAATGTCAGACTAGTTCATGTTAATCAATTTGCTTAAGACCCTGGTAAATCGACAAGAGTAGCTTTGCACTTGGTGGTAAGATTAGAAAAACTTCTAGCACACAAAAAATTCTTTCCCCCTGTTATGGAACCTGGTTGTAGATGACCTTATTTCAAGACTCAAAGATTGTGGTGTCTACACATTGTCATCGACATATTGGGAATAGATAAATGTACTTTATTGGATCTTATACAAGGGGCCTTGAATGAGGTTCAATCATGGTCCAGTAAACAGGACTTGAGTCAACCTTCAAAAGAACCACACTTGCACCATTTGCCTGTAGAAAGGAAATATTCATTCAAATCAAATACCAACTTTGTTTGGGAATAAGATCAAGCTGTCGAAGGAAGTTAAATACCTGGGAGTAACGCTGGACAGCAGATTGACTTGGAATCAACATCTTGAAAATAAAATAATCGAGCTAAACTGGGATTGTATCATTGTGGAAGAGTCCTAGGTAAATATCGGGGCTTAAAACCAAAAACGGTGCATTGACTGTATGTTAAACCATTAGACCCATTTTAACATATTGTGCTGTGATTTGGTGGCGTAAAACTGAGCAATTGGCAGTGAGAACTAAATTGGCTTCCCTTCTGAGGAAGCATGTCTGGGAATCATGAGCACTCTGTCAACCACACCAGTAAGAGTAATCAAGGTTGTTATGGGTGAACTTGTCGGGTGAAGTCTCACAACTCCATTAACCAGATTAGGACCAGCTACATTCTACAAATACTCTCCAATGTATTATAAGCACGATCTCTCTCTGAGCACTTCTGGAAGGCCATAATCAACCCCATAAGAGAGTGGGAATGGTGTATAGGCATTTTCCTATGGCTCCAAATATAACTGCAAAGCAGGCCTGGTTATTTACTGTTGCAATCCCAGAACTGTTTTTCACAGAGACAGTGTTCCAAGTTGAAATGCTGGCCATTATCAACTGTCTACAGGTGTGCATCTTGCATACAGAATGTGATTTACATACTCAGTGACAGTCAAGCAGCCCTTAAAGCTGCTAAATCTATTAAAGTAATATCCAAATTAATTTTGGAATATAGAAAACTTTTGCATAACCTGGCTCTGCATAATGTGAATATTGGGACCTAAAAGAATTGTAGGCGACAAAGTAGCAGATACCCTCGCTAAGCAAGGTGCTAACGTAACATCTATTGGTCCACACCTTCCTGCGGTATCTCAAGGCAAATTGCACCAGGGGAAGTCAAAATCATTATGTCCAATGATATGCTGAAAAGGTGGGAACAGGCTACAGATCAGAAACATGCTAGGCTCATGATAAAGGAACCTTCTTTAAGACTAACATCCAAAATTTTACAATAAGCTACATATAATCATTGGCTTCCTTACTGGCCATGATCCGCTATGGAAACACCATCTATCAGGAAAAACCGCTGTGTAGGAAATGTAATCTAGATGAAGAAACTGTTCAGCACTTAAAGTTTGAGTGTGTTGCTCTTGCACGCATCATACATTCAACTCGTAGTTGTCACTTAACATTTGAGATAATTCACCAAGAACCTATTGGAAATCTGACTCGCTTTCGCGAAGCTGGCATCCTGTAGGTCTTCCAGAACCTGGGTCCAGCACAAAATTCCCTAGATGGAATAAGAGCCTAGGGTATCGAAGGAAGTAATCCTATGACAATCCTGACCCAAACTAGAAATAGAAAGTATGTACTGCAAGAGTTTGCAGTGTGCAAGCCGTGTAAATTTTGTGTGGTACAAATGCTTAAAAACTACTGGCAAACATGCTTAAAAACTACTGGCAAACTAGAACAGAAAGAGTTCTGCATGGATTTGCAAGCACGACTGGAGGTGGATAGTTTCGTGCAGCCACGTTTCACATATGCGGCAAAGTAAAAGGCATAATCTGAGATTTTGGATCATGGGAAATTCTCATACCGAAGATAAACATATTCTATAGCATAACCAACCACATTGGAAGAAGAGGTATCTGACTTCATTTAGCAGCAAGATAGTACCTCACCGCATTGACACACCTCAACCAGCATCTTCCAGAACATTGGATTGGCTGTGAGGAGGCGAATGATATACGAATATTGTGACCTCCCAGGCCTAACTGCTTGCGATTTTTTGCCCTTTGGGAATATATGAAGTATAAAATTGAATTGTTTGTTGTACACCCACTTCCACAGGACTTAAAGCAGCAAACTAAGTCAATGCAGCAGACTCCATTGATCAGCTATACAGGTACAGATTTGGGAAGATTGGACTATCATTTACATGTCTACCGTATCATAAAGGGTGCCTACATCAAAACTCTGTGAATGCCCATAGAAACTTTCATATTATTTTGATTTTTGTGAAATAAATTCATTATAGCAGTTATTGGATTGTTTTCTTTTTGTACTATTCATTTTGAATTATCCCGTTTGTGGACCAATTGATATACACTTACACTTAGTAAAGAATAGTTGCTTTTACAAGGGTAATTCTGGCAACATTATATCCATGGGTCATTTTATGTCTAAGGAAGTGTTCATAGTGATTTTAGAAGTGTTTCTTAGATCTTTAATAATTGAGTGACCATACAGAAATGGCATCGTCAAAATTACTACTTCAAATGAGCAATTGACAATAGTGATGGAGATCTGAAGCTTGTAGTAACTATAAAGATATCAAGTTGTTTTTGAAACCATTTCAAACTTAATCTCCCTGACATTAACACAAAGCATCCTCTCATAAAAAATTTTTGCTCTAAATCATC
Organism: Rhysida immarginata; assembly: GCA_023313115.1. Lineage (NCBI taxonomy): Eukaryota > Metazoa > Arthropoda > Chilopoda > Scolopendromorpha > Scolopendridae > Rhysida > Rhysida immarginata. The sequence goes on from JAHWFO010084474.1 coordinate 346,377, forward strand.
CTCTGTTTGCATAGTCAGTAATGTCATCCTACCAGAAACGGATAAGATTTCACCTCATCAGTTTCATCAGGTGACAAGTCATAGTAATGTCATGTTCACTGTCCTTACAAATGGAAATGGGCCAGTGCGATGGGAATAAACGAATGATAACCTGACTAAAACATACCTGTGGTTAAAAAATCCACTATGGCTATCAAAGTAATTTTGAAAAAGAAACTCTGAATCCATTTAACAGCTCTCTGCCTAAAAAATTATAGCAAGTACAACTTAAATTTGACAATTCATTAATTTTCAGTTCTCCATGTATTTAAATTTTGATAAAGAATTTGACTGAGTAATAATTGCAATAGCATATGGGCTCACAGACCAAAAGTCATGGGATAAACATATGCAAATTGAAAATTGCTGCAACCTACATGTGAAGATGTGGACTAATCCAAAACAACATATGAGAGTCAGTAATAAACTCATGGCAACTAATTTTTCAGGCAAATGTGTTATCCAACATTTCAAAGTATTGTAGACAAGGGAGAAAAGTAAAATTAAAAAATAATCATCTACTGTAATAATCTTGAGCACAATATCTGCACGTACATTAACACATTAAGAACTTCCGAAATAATCTCCAAGGCAATCAATCGTTTGCTGCCTACGATGAAAGTGACAAATACCATCTGCTCCATTGCTCAATCTGGTAATCTCGCATCGCACTGCATTGGCAATATCTTCTTGTGTAGGGAAGCATCTCCCATGCAGTGGAGCTTTCAATTTTGGTATCAAATGGAAATTGCATGGTGACAGATTGGGCGAGTAGGGGGGATGGTCTAGTGCTTTCCATTTGTACATTAAGACTATTGTACTCAACATTATTATGGTAGATGATTTTTTTTTACTTTTTATTTTTACTCTTCTCCCTTGTCTGCATATTTCCTGCATAACCCATGTAACAGATTATTGGTAAAGTGCATTGTCTATTTTCATGTGTATATTTTGAAATGTTTGAATAACACATTTCCATGACTTTGTAAGTGATCCTAGTATATTTTATCTACTTGTATCCTTATCATTGTGATCATGGCAAGGTGACAAGAACTATTAGAGCTTGAACATGGCTTGATAGTGCCTGACAAACTGGCATTCCATTTTCGAGGTAGTTCAGGAATTCAACATTATGATCATCAGTATCCCATGTGTATAAGGAATACCTTTTGGAAGGCATTACCACCCACTGTGGCCAACCACAACTGCTCTCTGATTGTGACCACTGGTGTCTGGATGGAATTGTCCATTCTAACTAACAAGCCATAGCACATGAAATTACTGCCAATTCAATGTATGTACTTCCAGACACATATTCAGCAGGTCGGTGCAGTGTGTTTTAACATCCATGGATTATGATAGAAGACGACCCAGAGTACCATGTTGAACCTTGGAAGACTGGAAATGCATCATCTGGGCTTATGAACATGTTGCGTTGTACGAAAAAAGCATTGTTTGTCCAAAATCAAAAGTGAATTATTTCGCGGGGGAAATTCATTAGTTAAAAAATTACCCCCCCCCCCTTGTGAGAGGGGCTGGGAGAGGGGGTAAATTTGAAATCTTAATTAGGAACCCCTGGACCTTGGAAGACTGGAAACATGGTTTGTGGTTCCAGTATAATTGGGATGATGGAAGGATCCAAGTGTGGCACAGATTCCATAAAGCCATGAACCCATTCACCATGTAAGCCAATGATGTTTCCATACTGGTTCGTGGTGCTTTTCGGTGGCATAGTTTGGTTCCGTTGGTTCTCCTAGACACATTACTGAATGGTTCCTGCTACTTTGAGCTGCTCTGTGACCATTCATGGTCTTAATGGACTTTGTATACCCTCACAATGATAGGGTCTTCCAGCAGGATATTGCTCCATGTCATTGAGCCAGGTTGTACCGAAATGGTTTGAAGAACATTCATGCGAATTCCAACGAATACTGTGGCTAGCTTGCTCCCCAGTTGAACATTTATGGGAGTGTTGGATGATGAAATATGGATCTATGGCTACGACACTGAAACCAATGTTCAGTTGTTTCAGTGGGTTGGTGAAAATTCACCTTGGCCGAAAAAAGCATGCCAGGTTCACTTTAAAGTCTACGTGACACTTTTTTTTTTTTTTTTTTTTTTTTTTGATGCAGTGCTGTTGTTGATCATGAATTTCTCTTATCTGGGTGAACAGTGAACAGAGCTACCTCCAAGTTCTGAAATGCCTCAGAGAGAATGTGAGAAGGAATAGACTTGACCTTTGATGCAAACAAAACTGGTTTTTTCCTTTCCTGGCTTGGCTTCAGCAGACATTTTCCTCCTGTACACCAAACTGAAGACAATACCAAAAGAAACATTGAAGAACTGTTTCTGACACCACTGAGACAAGTGCATTCGTTAGTGATTACTTTGAAGGAGATAAAGATCACTGACCTGTAAGTTGAAGGAATTAAAAGAAACGTTTTGAATAGATATTGTAGTTGGCTTTTGGATGGATGGAAAATTGCTCTGGAGCAATGATTATTTTACATTTAATGAATGGATGAATATCACTTTGGCAGTGACATGAAAAACACTTATCCAAGTGCACAGTGTCCGTGGATAAAGGTGGCAGGTTTAGAATGTGGAGCTCCTTCTTGTGATACATATTATTAGTTTTATTCATAATGATATGGGTGTTGAATGAGAGGATATGGTATGCAGGGTACTAAGAAATTCCTTGCACAAAATTTGTTTCCCCATCACTGACATTTGTTTCCACTATATAAAGAGCCTTGTTATCAGAGAGTAACTTTGTTCCTTAATGATGTGAGGAAGTGGATATGCAGAAAGTTATTGAACCTGCTTCGAGTATCAATTTATCCCCAAACGTTTAGCTAGAGTGGAATAACGATCTTAAGATATTGATAGTTGAAAACTTTGTCATTTTAACAATTGGATTTTTATCTGTTATACAGTGCTGAAAAACTTTTATACCAAATTTCTAGGGTACATAGAATGGATCAAAACAAACATTTCTGAACTAGGAATTAGAAATGCTTCCTTGTTTTGATAGACAATTCTGAACCTCAGGCAGCAACAGGCCTTCCCTTCTTTTCATGAAAAAGCCTTTCTGAAATTTTAGTAAACGTTTATTCCTACAGCTAGTAATGGTTTGACCCGATGGAGTGAACTCATTTATTAAGCATGTAAATTAGGTATATCAGACTGAGGTTGCTAACAGAATACACTATAGAACATATCACAACAACATATAGAAATGGCTGACATGCATCTTGCATATGAAGCAGCCAATGGACATGTAAGAGAAGCTGCTGGTATGTACAGTCGTCAAAGGGAAATAATCCACACTTGAATTTTACTCTTAAGTTTTACCGTTTCAATAGTAATTTATGTTTAATAATTTAATATTACATTTAGCGTTAACATTATTAAGATTATTAAATTTAAATAATTATAATTAAAAAAGCTATTAAAACAACACAATAGCATGAAATGTGATATTAAGTATTAAACTCGTGTGGATTATTTCCTTTGGTTGACTGTACCATGAATACGTGCTACAAGGCACACCATCGCACTTTTATACGTTTACATGAACATCTCAAAAGAACACTTGCTTGGCTGGCAAGATTACCTGAAAAGGGACCTCTGGACTTCTTTTTCTGGGGACATTTGTTAATATATGAGATGAACATGGAGTCCACAGAGAATTGCAGTAGCAGCAGTGAACATTCGTAATATACCAGAGATCTTACGGCATGTCCAAACATCAATCCGGCAATGCTGTGAGCTGTATTGTCATGTTGGTCACAATTTTGAGCAACTCTTGTAATTTGCCGCAACTACCTCAGAAAAGAATGATGCATTGTACACATCCAACCATCACATTCATTCACCATTTGCTACCTGAAGTTCAGAATTTCCTATCAAAACAAGAAAGCATTTTTGACTCCCAGTTCATTGGCATAAAGGGTTTTTGTGCACTCAGTGTACACAAGCAAAACAGAATTTATCGCAGTACAAAAATATGACTTAAAAAATTCAATTAGCGAAACAAATAAAATGTTGGGTGACGAAATTCAATGTTCATCATGACGTCACAAAGTTCTTGAGAGGAATGGTAATTCACAATTTGGTAAAAAAAATTTTTGAGCAATCCTGTATCACTGAAAGTTATTCCCAATTAAAATTTTCAATTTAAAACCAAGTTCAGAATAATCCTAAATTTTTAAGTTTGAGAACTTTCATGTAGTTTTACAAAAAATAAGTAGCTTTTTAAAAGTACAGGGTCAGCATAAAATTTAACTATTTCAGGCATTTATAATAATAGATTAGGCATTTTTTTTTTTTGCAACTTATCCCTTTGCATTTTTGTTTTTTATTTTCATGGCTTTGAATGCGAGTTTTTTATGGCCCAAATATTTGTTTTCATGCTATGCGTTTTCAACATCTCTCCAGTCATTGTTGCTACAGCATCCCTTATCCTCACCAGTATCAGGTGAACTGAATGCTTTGTTCTAGTGAACACTTTGTCCTTAGCATTCTCGGTGAGAAAAATTAAAGTGGGATAATGTCCACTGAACATGATGGCTGCCGATGTTGGACCATCCCTCCCAACTCATCAGTGCATTATGGCAACACCACCTAAAGATAAGGCCTGAAGGCAGAAAGATCATACATTGTTAAAACGCCATAAGTAGTCATCTTTAATCACATTTCTACCAATAATAAGCCCTAAATTATGACTAGGTATAAGGATGTAACAACGTATGAAATTTCTGTGTGCAGGCCTTCTCTTTAGATGGTGTTGGTTATGATCCTATAACTTTGTGGTGCATTAGATTTTATCAAATTCTAAAAAGATACATTAAGAATTGCCCTATGTAGTGCTACAACTTTCATGTTACTATTTAGCGTTTTTTTTTTTTTTTTTTTTTTTTTTTTTTTTTTTGAGATAAGGGATGTTTATGGTTACTTTTATTTAAAAATATTTGTAGATAAGTAGTTATAAAGTAAAGTCAAAATCTAAATTCAGCAATATGGCAAAGCATTTATATAGGGACTGATATGTTTTGACTGTCATCATCCGAGTCAGATGAGAGATGGAAGTAAACACCGGATATAATTAGAAAAGTATAGAATGAAAAGTAAAGATGACAGTTGAGATGCATCAGTCCTTCATTAAATGGATTGTTTATCTTGAAAGTGGTTTAAGTTCAGTTTTCCTTGTTTTGAGATATAGTTAGTCAAACAATTATTGATACACCAATGAAGTGACAGATATAAGATATCAGAAAGTAAGACCATTTTTTTTTTTTTTTGTTCAAAGAAAATTACAAAACATACAGGTAAACAACTAAGTATAACTGAAACTATATGCCATTATCTATTTTTCGACATAAGGAACCTTGATGATTTAGGCATTTATCCCAACACTGCACTAGTTTCACTCATTCATTCGTTCATTCATAGAACTCCATCGGCTGTGAATGCAGCCAATAGTGCACAGCAGATTTGAATTCTGGTTAGTTTCAAACATCTGACCACCCAGATATCTCTTCATGAGACCAAAGAGGTGGTAGTCCAAGAGTGAAAAGTCCAGACTGTAGACTGGGTGGTTCAGAATCTCCCAACCAAAACAGACCAGTTTTGCTTGGATGACGTTGGCCACATGCCGGGATGCGTTGTCATGAAGAAGCCTAATATCGTTTCCACTTTCTGGTTGCTTATCCAAAATAGCATACCACAGTTTAGTCAATAATGTTTCACAATAGGTAATGGCGTTGATGGTTAGCCCACGAGGCAGGAACTCTGCGAGTAGGATGCCTTGCATATACCAAAAAACTGCATGCATAATCTTCCAAGCTGGCTTTGAATTTTTTGCGAATGAGGGAATATGTATTTTTCCACACCATTCTTGCAATTTTATGCTTAGGTGTAAAGTGCAAGACTCAGGACTCATCTCCTGTGACAATGCCATTCAGAAATGCATTTTCCTACTGATTGTACTGCTGCAGATGTTGCAGACTGCAGCATGCCATTCTGTTCCCGGTTTATTTTGGTGTCAGACTTTTTGGAATCCAATGCGAACAGACTTTGTGGTATCTATGCTTTTCATGCACCAAATCCCATGCAGATCCATTGGATATGTGAAGCTTTTAAGGAAATGTGACTGTTTTCGCTGATTGTGTTGTTAATGTCCTTGATAATGGCCAGTGTTGTCGCTGACATAGGCTGTCCAGAATGCTGTTTATCGGCAAGGCTAACTCTTCCTTCCTGAAACGTTTTGTATCATTTGCACATATTGGAATAGTCCAGATGGTCGGCACTGTATACATCTACCATTTTACCATGAATTTCCACGGGTTTCTTACTTTTTGCAAAAAGAAACCTTAATACAACTCGCTGTACTTCCAGTATAGAAGATGTGATAGTGGTGGCCATTTTTAAACAACTGGTAGCATGTACACAGTGCATATGTACAGGAACAATTCTCCAATTCTCGTTATGCAGTGTCTTTTTTTTTTTTTTTTTTTTTTCTATGCTAAGTTTTACACAGCGACTATATTTCCTCCGTTAAAAAATAAATAGCATTACTTGTAAATTGGATTAGTTCTCCAAAACTTGTGGACAATATTTATTATGTATAAAACAGACATTCAAGAATCTCTGTGAAATTTGAACTGTTTAAATGAATGAAGGATGTTTAACCAAACCTTGAAGGTTATCCCTCCTCCAAAGTATGCTAGTTACAATGACAAATAAACAAATTTCATTTCTCTAGAACAATGTGTTGTTGTTCTTTAGGACTGTCTAACATCTTCTAGACATTGAATTGACCATTTTTCACGCACTTTGTGGTTTGTGTCATCCACAGAGTTTTATGGACATCTTTCAGCTCATTTTTGTCCGCTGTATGGCATTGCCAAAGATGTTCGATGAGGTTAAAGACCGGACTTTGAGAAACTAATCCAATTTGATTATACCATGTCAAATTGAATTTGCATTCATCTAACATGTCATCTAATCATATTAGCCCAAGATGACATTGGCACATCACAGTACTTTATTGACCATCATTTTTGCTTTTACTGATTAACAGTCTGATCCGTGTCTATTGTCCATGCAGACGAGAATCATGCAAATGATTTCAAATGGCCTGCGACAAAATCTTCACATTATCTTCCTCTGCTAATGCCTTGGCCACCTTAGTAACACTTACAAAATGGTCTTGTTTAATTTTTCATATCGTAGTTCTGTCCTGACTTTTCGATGTTGACTGTTTTCTGCTCGACCTTTCACATTTTCTACATTCCCACAATTTTAAACTTCTGAATTATCTTCTGAACAGTAGACCTAGCCATGTTCAGCATGTTTGCATCCATTCTTAAAATGATGACTAACTGACTTTCTTGTATCCAAAGACCATTCTTTTATTTTGCCCATTATGTCACAAACAGATAGTTCCTTGGTAGAGGAGGGGGTACCTTTAGATTTTTGTTTAAAAAACTTGTGTTAATTTTGTGACAAAATGAATTTTGCAGTTAATTAAAACAGCTGTGTAAGAATTTGTCAGTTAATTACAAAATTGTTTGTCTCATTAGAGGAAATAATGCTTGGTTTGGGTCACCTAATTAAAATTCTTGGATATAAGTTCTTGGTTAAGGAAGGTGTATTGCTTTAATTTTGCACAAATGTTAAGTTCTATGTTATTATTTTTTGAGTGATTGCTCTTCTGTTTTTATTCTTTCTTGTTGGCCCGAGCGAGAAAGGGGGAGAGAAAGCCGGCACGATCATGTGTTTCCATGCCCCAACATCCTCGTGAAAACAGAAATTTCGATTTGAAAAATCAAGAACAAAAGTAAATCACATCACTTTCTTTGACAGCTTTGGCATTATCCATAATAAGTTTGTTCCGCCTGACAAAGAGTCAACAACGAGTACTACAGGGAAATTTGCAGCATGTGATTAAGAGAATCCATCGAGAATGGCCACAATTTTATGCACACAGCAGTGTTTGTCAAGGAGTTCTTAACCAGTGATGGAAATGTGGAGCTATATCACTCTCCTTATTCCCCTGATTTGTCTTCACCAGATTATTTCCTTTTCCCAAAGGTGAAAACAAATCTGATTTGAGAATATAGAGGACATCATAAAGAACACTGCAGCCAAACTTGGAAGGTTAAAGACAGAGGACTATAAAGCATGTTTCCAAAATTTGTATGAATGCTGCAATAAGTGTGTAGCCTCAGAAGGTAACTACTTTGAAAAATATTAAACATTTTGCCAAAAATATGTCGTGTATTTGTTAAATTGCTCCAGTCTTGTTTATTAATTGTCTCACCTCGTGTAATATTCTGGACATGGGATCATCAAAAATTAGCTACATGCATTTTGAATGATTACAATCACTACAAGACACCTTCCAAGACCAGTTACTCCAAAAATATCCAACAAAAAGTAATTCCTAAAGCACAAATCTACAATCTTCCCCATTGCTGAGAACATCATCCACCAACAACTACTGGTAAATTCATCCAGTACTTCAAATTCAACCATCAACTATATCTTCAATCCATTCTTCAAAACTAGTTCTAATTTAGTTCCCATACAAAACTTCATCTGAACGTATAATTGGTAATATTTAATAATTTATGTCATTTATATTTAATTTATTTATGACCTTAACAATTGAACTTAATTATTGATAACCATGACTTAGATGTCGCTTTTGAAATGACCAATTCAATTAATTGAAGTACACAGTATATTCATTCCAGATAAAAGATCCTATGCCGTATATGCTAAATTATACAGGGTGAGTCAACAGTCTGTACCCCCCCCCCTCTATCTTGGATACAAATGTAGTTATGCAGATTTCAATAAAAGGAGTGAATAGGAAGTTGAGGGTGCTCTTACTCATGGTGGCACTTACTGTGTTGTCAACTTACAAATTAGGACAAATGAAAATCATATCTGCTAAACTGTAGGAGATACACAAAAAAAAGACAAACAAAAAACAAACCCAATCACATACTTGTTCAGCATCAAATAAGCAATAAAACAAAAAAACTATTTCAAAATCCGATGAACGGATCACCCAAAAACCTCATTGCAATCTCTGCAACATTAATACCTTGATTCCTGTCAAGATTGAGGAAGGGATTGAGTGGCCTGTGGGGAAAGCAAGAGCAACAGAGTCCAAAGATCCTGAGTTCAAGTTCCAGGAGTAACTAATGAGGTTTTTTTCTCTGCTTAATACCATTTGCCAACCATGCAAATTATTTCATGTTGTATTCATATCCTGTTCTGGAAAGTTCCACAAATTACCATGAAGACGCCATTTTCCTATGCAATTGGTATAAGAAGGCATGTTGAAGTTAAAACAAGATCAGACCAAAGCACAATGACACATTACACTGCTCAGGAAATGATCGACATGGTTCTCTGCATTGGTGAGACAAGGCAAAACTATCATGCAACAGTTAGGTTGTATCAAGAAAGATACCCTAATCAACACCATCTGACCCATCATGCAATCAGACATTGTACAATGGTTTCTAACTACAGGAACTGAAGTTATTGCTGCAGATGCTGGCTCTTCTCAACGAACTGTCATCAGGATCCTGCATGCACATTGTTTCCACCCATATCACATACACAGCCACCAGGAACTATTGATGTCCAATTACATCAGTCGCACCAATTGGTTTCTGCAACTTGTTTCTTTGTCGCCTTGATGATAGCCTGAACTTTGTTGACAAGGTGTTATGGTCAGATGAAGCCCAGTTTTCCCGGGATGGAGTTGTCAGCAGGCACAATCTTTATTATTGGGCAGAAGAAAATCCTTGATGGATGCGAGAAGCAACACATCAAGTGAGCTGGAAGATAAATGTGTGGTATGTGATGTACCATGACTCCATTGTGGAATCATACTTACCTAGCCTCTCACCTGCACATGTGGTATCAGCATGATGGAGCACCAGCAAACGTTTAATTGCAAATTAATTGTTCACAAACGTTTGCACGAGATGTTTCTGGATCGATGGATTGGCCGAGGAGGACCAGCTCATTGGCCACCACGCTTACCTGATCTGATGACGCTGCTTGACTTTTTTCTGAGGGGCTATGTCAAGGACAAAGTTTATACCACTCCGCCCACCTCCAACAGGATCTGCAACAACGAATTCAGGAAGCATGCAGGGCAATAACACCAGTCACATTTGCAAATGTAATGACATCATTGAAATGCTGTACAGAATTATGTTATGGTGCAGATGGACGTCACATTGAATACTTTCTGAATCGACTGTAAAGTCTTAATTTGTACACTTGATTATCTGTAAGCAACAAACAATACAAGAGCTGATTGTCCAATTGCAGAGATTGCAATGAGGTTTTTGGGTGATTATTCATCGGATTTTGAAATTTTTTTTTGTTTTGTTGCTTATTTGATACTGAACAAGTTTGTGATTTTTAAAAAAAATTTTTTTTATATTTCCAATGCTTTAGTAGATACGATTTGCATATATCCTAATTTGTATGTTGACAACATTGTAAGTGCCACCATGAGAAAGAGCACCCTCAACTTTCTATTCACTCCCTTTATTTAAATTTGCATAACTACATTTGTATCCAAGATAGAAGGTACAGACTTTTGACTCACCCTATATATAGATCATTTTCTCATTTTCTTCCCTAAAATTGTTTTCTTTTTATTTTATTTAGGAAAAAATAATGACCAGTTTGACCCTGCCTTGATCTTGTCTAAAAGTAGACTCCATCTTTTCCAAGAATATAGTTTGAGTATCTAAACCATAACTTTGTAATCTTTGTAATTTTTTTTTAATTGTTTTTATTTTCTTTCTTATAAGTTCTAAAAATAAAATTTCCTTCAATTTTCAGGTTGTATGTTTTTTGAAATGTTTAATCTGTATGTTTTGTGTTTGTACAGCCTGTATGAAGCTGTGCTCCATAAAAGGACAAGAGTTCATAATGCAGGAATTTTCTCTGACTTTATTTGAAAAAGTTTTGTTACGATTTGAAGACTCCTGTATAGAATATCTTATGTTTGAGTGAAATGTTTATATTTAGGATTTATTTTTTTTTAAAAGGCAAAAGTTGTTGGGATTGGAAACTGTTTTTGTTTTTTTTTATGATTTACAATCATTAGAATTTCAACTTTATTTTAGTCTAAACAAAACCTTATTAGAGTGAACAATTTTTTTATATTATTTTTCTCACAAGCCTCAGTTTCAATTGACTCTTACAGAGTATACATGCTTGAATGTTTTTATTTGCATGAGCGTATGGTTTGCCCTGATTGTTTACATTGCCCACAGGTATAAATTCATGTATAATTAATGTCACTGGCAGAGCTGCATACCATGTTCATACACATCTTCAAATTTTAAAAACGTTTTCTCGGAATCTATTATTTTCCCTTCAGGTCTCTTTTTGTGTGATCACTCACATATAGATAGTCTGCAAGGGTAATCCATATTTACATAAAAAATGTACTAATATGATCAATAAGTTCAAAGACTGGCTGGCCTTCCTGACAGATATGATTTTATCGAGTTTTACATACAACCACCTTCAAAGTACTCCCCTTCTGCAACTATGCACTTAGCCAACGCGAGCACAGTTGCTAAAAACGTTCCTGAAAGCCTTTGGTCTTCAGAGTGGCTATCACTACTTCTTGAACCTCAGATGCTCTCTTGAAACTGTATACTTTGAGTTCGTTTTTCAGACGGGAGAACAGGTAAAAGTCGCGTGGGGCAAGATCTGGTGAGTAGGGACGGTGTGGAAGGGTTGATGTTCCCATTATGGCCTGCTGCAACATATGCAATGTTGGAAATTTCTTCAAATGCTGACAGAATTTGATATTCACACCTTATTCTTCAAATGCCATCTCTGCTTCCAACGAATGCGAACAACTACAGTTCACTGCAGAGCTGTTTCCTAAGGAAAAAAAAAATGTTTGTTTGGGAAACCATGCACTGCAGAGCTGCTTCCTCCTTACCACATTTCATGTCATACAGGATGACCATAAAAAACTGATAACAACATTGCACTCGTTCCAGAAAAAACTCGTTTGGGTCATTCCCATATTTTGATTTTAGGATAGGTGAATTGGCCATTAGAAGTAATGCACGCAATTTTTTTCCATAATTATTACACAATTGTAACAAAGTATACGAAGATGTCTAATCAACAAGAAGAAATTTTGATGTTACATGGGCTAGGAAAACGCAATTGGAGATCGCAATCGCTCAATATCGCCCCATCAAATGTCAGGAGAAATCCTTGCTTTGGGAATGGGACTGGATAGACATAGACAAGTTGCAGCGTTTGATCGGAAATTTTCGAAAGCATTTGAGGCTCTGTACTGAAGCGGAAGGAGGCCACTTTGAAAACGCTTAAATATGTTTTCTGAGAAAAGTGTACTTTGTCATTACCCGTTGACAGAAGTTTGTTTGCAGTGGTGTATATTTTTTTTCCACAAAATAAATGTTATCAGTTTTTTCTGGTTACCCTGTATATGCCTCTAGACCATGGTCAAATAATTCCCCTCTCCTCCAAGCTTGATCGGAGATATCAGCATGGTTTCTGAACTTATTGGTCGTACTACCATCTGATCTATTTTACGATGAGTCTCCACTTTATTTATGCTTCCTAGTTTTTATCTCTCCAACATGAAGGTAAAAGCAAAATCTAGGTGGCTACATAATATTTAAACCTTTTCTTCTATCCAGCAAATTTAAATTTCACTAGATATCCACTAAAATGTCCATATTGTATAACACACCAAAATGATGAGTAACATCAGCAGTGTGTGACTAAGTTCCTGACTGGAGAGAGATTAAACTTCATTAAAAATTATCAATGCTCAAGGAACTTTTATGGGAATTAGGCATTAACTGTTAGAACTATAATCCCTGGAAAAAAGTTTTCGTATCTCATTGACCACCTGTTCAATATTCTGAAAATATATTTATTTTCGATAGAAAAAGAAGGTTTACATTGAGTTGAAGATATGTTATCGAGTATAATCTCTGCTATTACAAACAAACAGAAATTATCAATATGTCGTACGTTTTCCTTACAGTTCATGTTCTTTGAAAGGTACCTGGAAAAATAATATTCATATTGCTGCAGGGTTGGGAAAAAAATATTTGTATTTACATACAGAACATGCAATTCCTTACTTACTAATATTTGGTAGCTCTGTCATGGGCTTCAATAGTTGCTTGAATTCGACATGGGACAGATGCTACAAGTTTCCGATAGGGATTGGAGTCAATTTCGGACCAGCTTTGGATGATTGCCGTTTTAAGTTCCTCTTTGTTAGGGAGTTTCTTTTCATTAATCTTTTTTTTTTTTTTTTTTTTTTTTTTTCCAAAAATACCACAGCTTCTAATCGGGTTGAGGTCGAGGGAGTTTGCAGGCCATTTCATCACTTCAATGTTTCTTTCGTTCAAATAGTAGGTAACGGACATAGCTGTATGACATATTGCATTGTCATGCTGATAGATGGGATCTGCATTTCCATATTGGTATTCGATTGTAGGGATTAAGAAGATATCTAGAACTGAGCAATATACGGAAGCATTCATTGTATGTTTCAAAATACATAATCATCTTGGTCCTTTGAGCGACATGCATCCCCATATCATCAGAGGCTGAGGTAATTTGGTTTTGAACTGTACACTACTGGCATGAAACTTCTCTGAGGAGAGCCTCTTTCCCCCTTGTATCTGCTCAATAATTGTTTGTTTAAACGTCTTGCTATGATTTTTTCGTGGCGCCATGTTATTTCCCTTACTCAAATGAGTATTACATAACTTTCACATTCTTTGCATATGCAAATTGTCAATACATTGGAATACCTCATTTTATCGTAGGGGGAGGGAAACAAAGTTGCAAGAATGAAAGATAATACGAATATTTTTTCCAACCCTACAGTGACACAATTTTTTTTTCCCAGGTACCTTTCAAACAACATGAACTCTGTGGGTAATGCATGACATGTTTGACAGTAGTTCTGCCTGTTTGTAATAGCAGACATCTTACACAATAATGTTTTATATTAAACTCAATGTAAACTTTCTTTATCTAATGAAAATAAACATATTTTCGGAACATTGAACAGGTGGTCAATGAGATACGAAAACTTTTTTCCAGGGTTGTATGAGGTATTAGGATAGATCCATCAATCATCATCCTATGGTTGGTTTGAAAGAGTTAAACAAGTAGTAAATTATAACTGAGTATACAAGTTGAATAATTAAATAAAAATCGTCTATGTTTGATAAAAGAATGAACTTCTGTCATTGGAGGGACGTGGTCCTCCAACATGGATGCCATCACTGATGCTGTAAAGAATAACCCAGTGAGACTGTTAGCAATTTTTAAAGAGACATGTTGAGTGCATGCAAGGGAGTTTTATGGAAGAATAATGGTTAGTAAAGACAGGTATGAACAGTTTCATAAATTCAATTTATTTTTCTTTTTGCTCTAGTATGTAAGTTAAAAATTAGGAGGCATTTGTTTAGAGTCCCCCATGTTGTTTTTATTCATTTCTTGTCATTTCCATATACAGGGTGATTTATATTATCTACACTTTTGCCATAGCACACCTTCAAGGTTGTCTTATTGCCTTCTGCACATGTGTGTTCAGAGTTGGTATGACAGCCAAATGTGTGAAATTTGATTCCGATCGCTTCATTTGACTTCTGGTTATTACAATGTAAATATGTTCGCCCCGCTAGCAGTTTGCACAAAGGAGGAACAACGAACAGTGATAATAAATAGATATGATTACCCAGTAATAGCTGGAAGGCAAATGAAGTGATCGGGATCAAATTTCGCACGTGACTGCAGTCGTACCAACTCTTAAGCACACAAGCGCAGAAGGCAGTATGACAACCTTGAAGGTGTAATGCAATGAGGGACAACCCTGGTATTTGTGAAAACATTTGGCAGTCAATGAGAAGATTGAATTCATGCAACCTAGCTGGTGGTACATATTTTCAGAAGTTATTGTAGATTAATAAGCTTTACATATAACATTAGGTAATAAAAGATTGCTTTTGTTGAAAAACCTTTATCGCTCTGCATCTTCGATTCTTAAAACAAAGTGCAAAAGATTCTTAAAATAACCCAAAGAATCGCCCTTTGAATTTTTGCCATGTGTTTAGTAAACAACCTGTATGCCCCATGTTAACTTCTTATCTTCGACTCCTACCGAAATATGGAAGCTTTGCCTCCAATTTTGTTAAAAGGATTTTTGCATTTTCATTGTTTTTTTTCTTTATGGTTATCTATATGATTAATTTTTCAATTTTATCTCCAAGTTGTACTATTCTTTTGGCTATGTTTTAACTTACTTTTCAAACCTGCTTATCCATCACGGGGATAGCAGCCCTATAGAGGATTTCCAACGCTCACGATCTTCTGCCATCAGGCGTATGTCCTCAATGATAATACCCAAGTGACTCGAAGCCAGATTGTCCATGTAATCTAGCTACAAGGCCGATCCCCTTCATCTCTTATCCACCAGCTTGGAAAATAGAAACTGCCTAGGAAGACCTGTTTGTGGTGTCCATATCATGTGGCCATACTAATGCAACTGAGACTTCTCAATGTGGAGAAGTAGCGGCTTAACATCTAAAGACCCCTTTATTGTGCTGTTGTGCACTCTATCTAATAGGGTAAGGCCTGCCACGCCTTTCAGGAATCTCATTTCGGCTGCTTGCACCTGCGATCACACTCTTTCGATCATTACCCAAGGCTCATGACCATAGATGTGAATGGGGACAAAGATAGATTTGAAAACTGAGAGCTTGGCTTTGTTTCCTACCTCACATTTCCTTACCACGGATCACCACAGTTCACATCTGATCTCAGCATGCTGCACCGATCTCAGCATCCATTTCTCTGTCCTGCCGCCTATCATTCATGAATACAGTCTTGAGATACTTGAACTTCTCCACCTGTTTCAATGGCGCTCCCCTAACATGGAGAGCGCACTGAGCAGGCTGTCTTGAAGGGACCAGAACCTCAGTCTTTGACAGCTGATATTCATCCTGGCCTCTTCACGCTTGGCTGCAAACCGATCTAGTGAATGCTGAAGGTCAGTGCAAGAAGATCCAAGGAGGACAAGGTCGTCAGCAAAGAGCAACCTCTCCAGCAAGTAGTCGTCCACACAAACATGATCATCGCCTCAACTGCCCCTGTCTATCCAGTCCATAAAGATAATGAACAAGTGGGCGACAGTACGCACCCTTGGCGGAGTCCAACACTCATGGTGAATGGTCTTGACTTAATGCCATTTGGTTTTAACAGTTTTGATTTTATTGTTATGATTTGTTTAGTATTTTGTATCTTATATTTATTTTATTCTGTAACCCAGATATTTTATATTTTAAATGTTCAATGAAATTAGTAGATACTTTACAATACAATAAGGGGAGAACAGAGTTTCTGACTAGTTTTGCCATTTATTTCTGGCTTTATCAAGGATATATACATTCAAGATTTTTTCTTTACCAGATTCTATGTACCTATAACTATTTTTCCACATAGTTTCCAAGTTTATTTAAGCACTTGTCATAGCACTTAATGTACTTCCACATGATCACTTCATAGAAGCTGCTGCCAGTGAAGAAAATCACGCAGTTTTTTCACTTGTTCATTGTCGCTGAAATGCACGCTGCTGATGATCTCCTTTAGCTGCTGGAACAGGTGGTAGCCACTGGACGTGAGGTCCAGACTGTAAAGCGGGTGGTCAAGTTGTTCCCAACTAATCAGATCCTTTGTTTGAGAACAACTTGACCACCCACCTTACGTCTGGACTCGCGTCCAGTGGCTACCACCTGTTCCAGGATCTAAAGAAGATCACTGGCAGCCTGCATTTCAGCGACGATGAACAAGTGAAAACTGCGTGATTTTCTTCACTGGCGGCAGCTTCTATGAAGTGATCATGTGGAAGTACA
Organism: Rhysida immarginata; assembly: GCA_023313115.1. Classification (NCBI taxonomy): domain Eukaryota; kingdom Metazoa; phylum Arthropoda; class Chilopoda; order Scolopendromorpha; family Scolopendridae; genus Rhysida; species Rhysida immarginata. The sequence continues at coordinate 363,398 of JAHWFO010084474.1, forward strand.
TTAAGTGCTATGACAAGTGCTTAAATAAACTTGGAAACTATGTGGAAAAATAGTTAAAGGTACATAGAATCTGGTAGAGAAAAAATTTTGAAAATATATATAGTAGTTTTGTTTTTATTGCAAAACGAACCATACTTTAAGAATAACCCTCATATGAGGGCGAGAAGCCTCTTGTGTAGTATACAGGATGATTCTAAAACGGTGAATCAGAAGTACCTAGCGCTGTGCTGTGGGTCAAAATGAACGTAAAGTTCTTCATGCAAAATGTTGAAATCCCAACCCTTATACCAGTGCTTCTCAAACTTTTTTAAACAAGTACCACTCCGTGAGTTGACTGCTAAACTGAAGTACCATTATCAATGAATCGTTAATTTACATCCATACTTGGCATGAAGAAAAAGTACCATACGAGTATCACTTGACTTAGCTTGAAGTACCACCAGTGATGTATACCACAGTTTGAGAAGCACTACCTTATACCCCTAAACATCTTGCGAAGTTTTGTCATATTTAGTCATCGTTCTGAAGAAAATCAATCTTTCCTTATGTCATCAAAAGATTCCATTTTCACCTTTGCAGAAAATAAACGTGCCATGTTCCTTCACAAAATGCTCTTCGTGCTGGGTAATTCCCAGGTAGCAGTGATTGCACTCGCTGAATGTTGAACGGGTGTTGCAGATTATTATGCAGAATCCTCCATACCATTGCCTGAGAAATGCCCACACAAGGTATTGTGCGAGTACTCATAGAAGGGTCCTCAACCACATTGTCAAGATCTTGATCCAGCTCATTTCTAGGGATGATGACTAAACTTTCCAGGATGTTTAGCGGTATAAGAGTTGAGATTTCAAAACTTTGCATGAGGAACTTTATATTCATTTTGATCCACAGAACAGCACTAGGTACTTTTGATTCATCATTTTAGAATTGCCTTGCATATCATTGATAAAGCCAGGAATAAATGGCGAAACTAACTGAAAACTCTGTTCTCCCTTTATTGTGTTGTAAAGTCTCTATCAATTTCACTGATAGAAACAATACTAAGAACTGCCAATTTATTGATCTTAAATAGTCAGTTCAATTCTTAAATTTTAGTTGTTTTTCTTTTGCCAGATTCCTTTTATTTTATGTTGTGGTTAAAGAGCTTTTTATGGAATCTTTATTCTTTATTCTACTGCATTAATCAGATTCTTAAAAAAAATATCATTAGTAATGAAAAATATAATATTTACTAACTTGAAAAAATGTTTGTTATTCATTTAGATTATAACTCTTTAAAGGAGAAAGGTATATAAATTGTTGAAATATTAAAAAAAAAAGTATTGAGAAACAAAAGCCCTGACTTCTGCTCTTAAAATCTGTAGACAGGTAAAATATGCATAAATGTACTTTACAAACTATGACATTCTTTAGTTTTTTTCCATTCATGGTTCACTGAATCCTTATTATGCAATAAAATTGACTGTCATGTAAGACTCACTTATTAAGTTAAAAAGAATATTTTTTCCATTCTAATTGAGAATTTGTATACTTAAAAATAGTTTTTATCATCCATCATATTTGTAAATGACATTGATTAGGAAAACAATGTTATTGCTATTAAAAACCAATGTCACGCATGCTATTAAAGAAACAATTCCACATTTCGTTTATCATATCCTTTGCTTTTTCCCCCCCCCCCTTTTAATTTCTTTTAAATGATTTTTTTGCCTTGTATATCTTTTTTGTATATTCAAAATAGATAAAAACTTGTATTTCAATATTAATCCAATCTTCACCGGAATATGAAAATGATTATAACGACCCCTAAACTTTTTTTGCCATTGACTTTTCTTAACATCGAGGCAATTTTGCAACACACATTTTTATTTATGTTTCAAAACAGATTTGTTTTCACATACAGTTACAATTTAAAATACGAAAAATTATTTAAAACCCTTCTGCAGGATTTAAAAAAAACTGCCATTTATATGTAAACATCATCCATGTAAAGTTTAAATTTACCAACTAGAAATAGAATTTTATTTTAAAAGTTTGTTGTTATGCCTGTATACTTTTTATTTTATTTTTTAAACATCAATTACTGAAAAATGCTCAGGTGTTATTAATTTCCTTCCTGCAATTATTTTACTGAAATGTTGTGAACCCTAGCAAGGAAATTTTTTTATTAATTTGTGAAACGTGATCCCTTGCAATTTATGAATTGAGTGATGACAGTCGATACTTCCTGTAATTACACAGATCTACCACAGCTGTTTGTTTTGCTATATAATCAAAGAGAGAACTATGTTTACTATTGCTTTTCTCCAACAGGTAGATAGGGAAGCGGTAGTAAAGCAAATAAGATGCTGCAGTGCAGTGCTCTGGTCCAGATTATCCTTTGCTTCATTTGCTTGCAACTCGGAGTGGTGGTGAAAACAGCTCAAGAATTTAAGATGTTTTGGAATATGCAGACTTTTAAGTGTACAAAATCGGGAATTAACTTAAATTTGGAAAAGTATGACATTATAGAAAATTCTCAAGGCGGTTTCTATGGCGATAAAATTAATATTTTTTATGAAATTGGAAAATTCCCTTACATTAATACTAAGGGTTTTATCAATGGTGGTTTACCACAGGCCAGTTAATTTTTTTTTTAAGTGAAAAACTCACATTAATGCAAATGCTTTCATTATTCTTTGAAGGTTTTCCATTCCTTTCATTGCACTTGTCAAAAAGTTGTTTCGTCTGTTTAAGTTATCTTACGCCAACGCTTTTCCCCTTTTTCATTTTATAGTTGGGTAACATTTCTGCACATCTTTCACAAGCTCAAAAGGATATTGAAGAAATTATTCCAGATGAAAGCTTCAATGGTAAGTAGTATTATACTTCTCTTTAATTATAAATAAGTTATTAAATACAGGATCCAGTCACTGAATTATGACTGCCACATAGTTTATGTAAATAAAGTTGTGCCCATTCACAAGGAGGGGCAGATAAACCTGCCTATTGGAAGACATATAAAAGTGGTTTCAGAGGAACGGCTTGTAAAGCAATAGTCACTGTCATGGGTAAAGCACGCAACCTAACAGACCTTGAAAAACATATGATCATCGGGTACTGTGCAAAAGGCAGGAGTATTTCGGAAACTGCAGCTTTCGTAAACTGTTCGTGTAGTGCCGTAGTGAAGGTGTACAATGAATGGAAGAATGGACAAGATGTGCATTCCAGGCATACAAACTGTAGGGGACTACAGGCCGTTAATGAACTGGGTGAGCAGTGCTTGTGAAACCTGGTTAAGAATGGTCGACGCGCTACTGTCGATACATTGACAGCCGACATGAACGAGGAATGCATCAGAAAGTATCGAGAACAATTGTGCAATGTACATTGTTGCGTTTGGGCATCCGCAGCAGACTTCTGGTTCTAGCACCCATGTTGACAAGTGTGCATTGCAAGAAACGATGCGCGTTTGCATTGCAGTACAAACATTGGACCCTAGACCAGTGGAAAAAGGTTGCAGTTTCTGATGAGTCGCATTTTCTACTGCATCATATCGATGGGCGCTGGTGTATTCACTGGGAGACATCCGAAAACAACCTACCCGAAACCATTGTTGGGCGGCAACAAGTGGAGGAGGCAGTGTAATGGTCTGGGGCATGTTTCAATGGCATGTTTTGGGTCCATTACTTCCTCTGGAAGGTACCATCAATAGTTGTGCATATTTATCCATCGTTGCCGACCAGGTGCATCCCTACATGGCAACTGTGTATCTGCGAATGATGGCATATTTCAACAGGATAATGCCACATGCCACGTGGCCAAAATTTGCCGTGCGTGGTTCGAGGAGCATGAGGATGAGTTTCACTTATTACCTTGGCCTCCAAACTCCCCAGATCTTAATTCTTGCGAGAATCTGGAGTGACACGTCAGGCAGCGAAACCCTCCATCATGGTTACACAGATTCCTGTTGCAACCTTCCAAGCACTCATTGAGTCTATCCCCCATCACCTAGCTGCTGTTTGGCTGCAAAAGGAGGCTATTCAGGTTATTAGGTAGGTGGTCATAATATAGTGATTCGACCTTGTAAATAAACAAGATAAAGGGTCGATAATGCAACAAAATACTAACCTGGTGTGAGTGCAAAAAGACGGCCATTTTTTTCGTAACCAGACTGTTGTTAAAAGATATGTCTTGTTTTTGTTGAAAAACCATCAAAGCGACATTTCAAACCATCTTCGAAACAAAGCGGCATTTCAAAAAACATCAAAGAACAAAAGATTCTTAAAATAATCCAAAGAATCACCCCTTGAATTTTTGCCGTATGTTTAGTAAACACCATATACAGGTTGTTTCAAAAATACTTTTACAAACTTTTAGGGGAGGTAGTATGGGTGATTCTAACAAGGAAATCCCTCGAACATGTATGTCACAGATTTCCACCAAATTGAAATATGTTACTCAATTGAAGCTACAATAGATGCTTGCAAAATAAGAGTGCGAAATTTTATTTCTTTCAAAATAAACCACGAAAACAAAAAAATTTGAGCACACATAGTCATACAAGGACTTCACTGTTAAAGCGGTTATGTGTATTAATGCGCTTAATGGAACTTCTTTCTTCCACTACTTAGCAATAAGCACGAATCCATTTCAGATTGAAATCAATGGAAGTAAACAGCAGCAGACAACAATTAGCTTCTCAAGTTTCTGAACATACTTAGTTTTTAAAAATAGATTATTACAAATAGCTAATTGCCTTCCAGTAAAAAATGTGTAGAGTAATTAATAACCATTTCCTTAATTTATTATTTCATTTTATTAAGTAATTTGGTAATCAAACACTGGGCTGGCTTCGTGTGCAACGTTGAGTAATACGTTGCGCTGGTGAGGGGGGGGGGGGGGGGGGGTATGTATCGCGGTACATTATAATTTTAAATAAAAATAAAGTATTTCTTGGATGCTTACCTCATCTTATAAATTATACCCAGACGAATAATTGTACATCAAAATTAAGGTTTTATGCTTAATAACAGTGCTGTAACTGTAATTCTTTGGCGACCTCTGCTAACGATTTTGCTTTTCTCTCTTACCAACGATATTGCTTCCACGGTGTGCTTGCGCGCAAAAAAAAGGCTATGTGGGATTTCCTTGTAAGTAAAAAAGTTTATGAACATGGGTCCGAATTTGAACGCTAACTGAGATAAGAACAGAAATAAAAATGCCGCTACCAAGATCAACATGTTAATAAATCGGGTTCTATAACATCTAGGATGATGAAATTTGGGGGGGAATAATAGGGTATATAAAATTGTGTATACCCTTAAAATTTGATAGAATTCCAATGAGTAGTTTCAGAATTACGCATTTAACATCGTAACACGTGCTGATTAGTACTCGCATGTGAGCACTATTATGATTTTGAATGCGTAACTTGGAAACTACTTATTGGAATACGATCAAATTTTAATGGTGTACACGGTTTTATGTACCCTATTATTCCTCCAAAATTCATTATTCTAGGCGTTGCAGAACCTGAGTTATTAACTTGATGATCTTGGTGGCAGCATTTTTATTTCTGTTCATATCTCGGCTAGCGTTAATATTCGGACCCATGCTCATACGAACTTTTTTGTTTAGAATCACCCATACTACCTCAAACAAGTATTTTGATTCCAAAATGGTGAATCAAAAGTACCTAGCGCAGTTCTGTGGGTCAAAATGAACATAAAGTTCTTCATGCAAAATGTCGAAATCTCAACCCATACTCCTAAACAGCCCACGAAGTTTGTTTAAATCTCTCACAGTTTCATCATCATCCCAAGAAATGAGCAGGCCACCATCCAGAGTATGGCGTTTTTCTATGACTTGATTGTAATCTGGGGGAATTTGGAACTGTTCATTCTCCTTCAAGTGATCATGGACGTCCAGCCCCGCTATACTGGATTAAGTTCTTGACAATGTGGCCAAGGACCCTCCGATGAGTACTCGCACAGTAGCTTGTGGGTTAAGCGTTTCCCAGGCAACTGTATGGAGGATTCTGCATAATAATCTTTTAATGACATAAGATTATTTAATGACTTCTGCATGGCAAATTTTAGGGAGGTTTTAACAAACCTTGCGAGGTGTTTAGGGGTACACGTATAAGGATTGGGATTTTGCATGAGAAACTTTATGTTCATTTTGCTACAGAAGGGTACTAGGTACTTTTGATTCACCATTTTAGAATCACCCTGTATTTCTTTGCTGCCATCGAATTAGTAGCCTCTACAATTTAAAATTCAGTTACTAAAAATCGAAATAACGTTATATGAATTATATTTTCAAAATAAACCAGAACATGTTACAAGCTACTTTTGAATACCATTCATGTAGCAATTTCATGTTTTTTTTTAACAAAGCCAATATCCAAAGAGAAGGGTTTATTTCTTATGGTGAATTGGAGTGACACGGTGAAACAGTAAAATTAACGCATGTGCATTTTGATTTTATTTGATTATTACTGGGACTAGGGTATTGTTGTTTATCAGGAATTTTAGTTAAAGTTAAATTCTTAATATTTAAGTTACGAGATTTTTATTGATTTAATATTTATAATTTGAAAATTTATGGAAAGTTGAAAGAATGTGAACCTTTTTTTTTTAATTTTTTAAATTACCCAATTCTCCTTCCCTGGTCAAATTCTTTTTTCCTTTGCCTCTCTGAAATCTTGATTATTTACGCTTCTACCATTAGGTCTCGCTATCTTGGATTGGGAAAGTTGGCGCCCTGACTGGGATACCAATTGGAAACCTTTTCATGTTTACAGAACTGAATCGATTGAATTAGTCAAAAAGCAAAAACCCAATTTAGGAACAAAAGAAATTGTCCTAGAAGCAAAAAAACAGTTTGAAGATAGTGCCCAGTATGGAAATGTTTGTTTATTCTCCCACTCACTCCTCCACAATAAAAAATAAAATTAATAACCCTTTTGGAATTTCCTGAAAGTAAAAAAGTAAAAGCTTGAATTTTAAAACTTAAAATTTCATTCCTCTCCTTAAAGCTAAAGCTTGTTTGGTCTTGGTCAATTTTGAGCATGTCTTTGATTTAATGGCTTTTTCTTTTTTAAATTTTAGATTATTTATGCAACGTCTTTTACTAGATGCAAGGAAACAACGCCCTCATGCTCTGTGGGGTTATTATGGGTTTCCGTATTGCTATAACTACAATTACCTACAAAAATACTGCTCCAAGCAAATTCAGACTGATAATTCTGAGTAAGAAAAATCTAAAATTCAAATTTTTAATTATGTCACTGAATTTTTGATATTTCATTTGCATTTCCTTGTTTGCAGAATTCAATGGCTTTACAACAGCAGTTCAGCTTTATTTCCAACAATATACGTATCTGAACTAAACCAAACTAGCATAAGCAATGCTGTTTATGTCTTCGGACAAATTCAAGAAACACGCCGAGTGAACAAACATTTAAATCTTCCTATCTATCCTTATGCAATTGTACACTATCGAGATACATTGAAGTTCATGAGTAAGGTAATGTAATAACTCAAAATGTTGATAATGGTAATTTTAAAATGTTAACTAGCCCAAAAAGCCTTCTGCGAGGGCAATCCCGTAAGTCCCCACACACAAGAGTTGGCAATACTGCTTTATGCAAAGTTTCAGCATCATGTGGAAAGTTTGTGGAAAGTTTCTCCGCTTGTGGAAAGTTTCAGCATCATGTTATAGTGTAGTTTTTCTCTATGACACAATAAAATAGCAGCTCATTTGCCTGTAGATGTAAACTGGTTATACCATTATGGAATGGAGTTGGAATGGGAGCTTCTTTATGGAATTTCATTAACAGTGCACATAGCTTTTCATGCCAGTTGCCATTTTGGAACTTGATGCCCTCTAGCAGCAACAGGTTAAAGAAGAAAATACTTATATGCCAGGAAATTCAAATGAGATGTTTGTTTTACATAACAAAACTTCATCGCTACAATGCTAATACTCACAAGCCAGTGAATTAGGAACATCTCTTTAAACATTCCTTTAGTTAGCTAACAGCTACATCCTCTTCCAACTAATCTATGCTATGTTGTTTCAACATGTCCTTAAAAATTCTCTATGACATTGAGATCTAGGCTCTGGAGTGGCTAGGGTACATGACTGAAGTCATCTTCGTGGTCTGCTAAACACATATAA
>JAHWFO010084474.1:373143-385636 GCA_023313115.1 Rhysida immarginata
AGTAGTGCCATCATGCCTGGTTGCAGTTAACAGATGCAGGATATCGTGTGCACATGCTCAGTTCAGATTAAAAGGGTGACTAGGCTGGAGGAGTGTAAATCAAGGAGCAGCATACTGTTGTGCGATGTTTTTGGACAAAAGGCCTTTTTGCAAAGGATATTCACAAAGGAAAGCTTCCTGTTTATGTTGGTAATTATTTGTTGCGAAAAGTTTCCATCTCTTTGATCGGTTCAAAAACCAACTTGTGGCCAGTGTTTTGCAAATGACAAAGTGAAGTGAGAAACTGGCTTAGGCAGTAAAGCTTAGTTTTCTATCGAGAAGGATCCAAGGACTAGTCTGTTGATAGAACAAATGCATCAACAACAGCAAGGATTACGTTAAAAAATAAGAAGATAATAACATGCAGCTGTGTTTAACATTTAAATCATTGTTTGTGGCTTATTTACTGACTTCCCCTTGTAATATACTGGACTTGCTTGATATTTGTAAAACTGATTCTTTAACCCTCGATATTACTCTCCATGATTTTGCCAAAAAAAATGATTACTTACATCTGATGATATTAATTCTTGGAGATATTTCAGCATAGGTATTGCTTAGGCATTGGAGGAACAACAAAAGGTATTCTCCAATCACATGCAGAAAAGGGGTTAACACCTAATGAAGCCAGGAATTCTCTTAGTACATTTTCTGTATCCTTATTTTATTTTTATCCATTTGTATTTTTATTTTCACTTACTGGTCTTCAAGTTTGATTTAACCTCTACCCTGCGTATGTTTGGATAATTCCATTTTTGGTTCCTCCAATGCATGTAGGGCGGATGGTCTAAGACTGAAATATGTCTCTGCAATAAATTCTTACTGTTGCAAAGTAGAATCTTGCTCCTTATTTACAGAGAGCGTTCATAAAGTAATGCACTACAATTTTTTTTCTCCTCTTGTATATGCAACATAGAACTATGCGACTTGGGCATTGCATTGATACAACTGTCAGTTTAACTGACTATTTTTCAAAGAAGCATCCTTCTGTTTCTTTGGCTTTATGCCAGCATTCCGGAAGAGCATATAATCCCCCTCTATATCATTCCTGATCCTGCTCAAGCAACCACTTTTTCATACCACATAAAACATAGTCATCGGACTCCACAGAGTACATTTTCCCGACATTCAATGGGATCCAATTCATTCCAACACTTTCTCCCTCTGAAACAAGAAATTCGATTACAGCATGCTGCCTGTAATGTGCATCCATTGACATACACCATTTTCAACACTCGCTACTGTGCTGCCATCTGGAAACAGAGTTTGCAATTTCACACAGCAGAAGTGGAAGGTTCACACTACGACTCCTCAAAATTTCAGCCACGTAGCACTCTTCATGTTGTAGAAATAAATTGTGGTGCAATACTTTTTGAATGCTCTTTGTATACACTGAAGAACCAAAACGTTATGACCATCCCCACATTGGTGAATAAACTCGTCTGGATCACGTGGAGGGCATATAATTAAATGGGGATGGTATTTACCTACTGCTGGAGAAAGTAAGGAATCAGTCTTGCACTTAATTTTGCGAGTGATGTGAAAGGCTGCTGATCTAAGCGAATTTGATAGAGGGCAGATTGTAATGGTCCAAAGATTCGGAACGAGTATCTCTGAAACTGCACAACTGGTAGGTTGTTCACGATCTGCCGTTCTTAGTATTTATGCAAAACGGATAAATGACGGTGAAACCAGCAGTAGACGCCAAAGTGTTGGACACCCACGCGTCATCAAAGAAAAAGGACGTCGGAGACTGTCCCACTTGGTAAAGAAAGATCAGCGCCAGACAATGGTTCAGCTGACAGCCCAATGCAATGCAGGTCCAAGGTCAAGTGTTTCGGAATACACAGTTCATTGAACACTGTTGGATATGGGCCTGCACAGCAGATGCCTCACTCATGTGCCTCTGTTGACCAAGAGACTGGACTATGGATAAGTGGAAGAGAATTGCCTGGTCAGATGAATCACGATTTCTTATTCATCATTTCGATGAATTGCTCCCCCCCCTGTACAGTAGGCCATACACAGGATGGTGTTGGTATTATGCTTTGGGGGATGATGTCATGGATGGCTCTGGGACCCGTAGTTGTGGTAGAATGGAGAATGAAAGCTGCGGACTATCTGAACATCATTGCAGACCAGTTGCACCCTTACATGGCACCGGTCTTCCCAACTGGAAATGGAATCTTCAGCAGGACAACGCCCATTCACAAGGTTCGAATTGTGTTGGAATGGTTCGAGGAGCATAAGGGTGAATTCCTATTAATGTCCTGGCCACCCAACTCGCCGGATCTTAATCCGATAGAGCAAATTTGGGATGTCATGGAGCGGCAGCTCAGAGCTCAAACATCACCATATCGGAATATCTCGACTTTGCGTGACCGCCGCTTAGACATTTAGTACAACCTGTCTCCAGTCATCTACCAAGAACTTTGTGGCATCCATGCCAAGGTAAGTTGCAGCTGTTTTGAACTTGGTGGCACAATGCGTTATTGAGTAGATGGTCATAATGTTTTGGCTCTTCAGTGTGTTTGTGCAAATGGACCCAACCTACCATATGATTATGCAGATAAAAAAAATTCTTATAACAAACCTCTTTAAAAAAAATTCGTTCTACAGAAAATTTCATCAGAACGTTTGGTTGGCCACAAACAGTCCCGATGTTAAATGATGCCTCTAACAAAAAAATTCAAGTTTCACTTCCTATTTTCTAACACCTTCATATAGCAAACTGAAGTTGATACAGTACAATTAACATACGTCAAAATTCCACGTAGCCTTTTATTGGTTCATGGTACATATTCGTACCATCTTAAATTTTCTATGTTATTGGGCCTTGGTAAGGAGTTTTACCATGTCTTTTTTTTTTCTTTTTGTCTGTCTTCTTTAATAACATTTATTGATGCTCAGTATCAATCTGTAGGCTGTAGTACAATGGTTTACTAAGGGTTTATAAATATTTCTTTTTATTCTAAAATTATGAAAAAATTCATACACTTAAAAATAGACACAATAAGTATATAAACCAAATTTGGTTAACTTTGGAGCATTTTTTCATATTCGGCCCGATAAAGGGTTAAGTCGAAATAAATTTGAAATCCCTTTCTGTACATTACCATTTTGGGAATTCCTGATAAGTCGAACTGTTTTCAAGGTCCCTGACATTTCAATTTAAGTAGATTATCCTGTAATTTTAAAACACGGTACAGTACTCTATAGCTTTATATGTAGTTTCAATTTTTGTGCATTGAAAATCCCATTTTCGTATGCAAATTTGGCATGATAACTTACAGATCGCCTTCTAAACGTGATTTCACAAGTCGGATGTAACAAGTACAGTATGTAATTCTTAGTTTTTATTAAATTAACCAAAATTATCATGCACTATTAATAATGTTAATTAATGAAACTAAGATTGTTTATTTAGTAAATGTTCGGTGTAAGAAATAATGAATGAGCACTAGAGTTAATTCTCCAAACATCTGCTACCTGGATTCAAACCAGAAACATCAAGCTCGATGCCTCTACTTTCTGATGGTTGGGTAAGAGAAATTCCCGATCTGTGAACCGGGTGCCCGCCCTACCATTGGGCTTTCCATCTTGACAACTTCGTTGTCTTTAAGACACTTAGGGCGTGTCTAAAAAGTCCGACCGGTCGCCAACAGGTCACGTAGTACGATCGCCGATTGGTCGGCGGCCATTTGCTTCTGTTTGTTCGTTCATGGACAGATCGGTTATGAGCATTCTGCTTCAAAATGGCATCGCAGCAAGTTTCCTCATCATTTAAGTTAGAACGATTTAAAATTGTGTACACACAAACATTTTCTTTTTCGTATTCATTCCTTGTTTTTTTATGCTGTCCAATATGTATTTCACCATCTCCTTTCTCCGAAATATATTTATTACGTATTGGGCACTCCAACAGTTGAATTTTCTTTCGTCCGCCAGTTTGATTCTACTCACTGAGGCAGCCGACCAGCGTTGGACTCCGGTCGCGTTATGAAAACACTCGTCGCAACCGGTCATTACTTTATGGACAGGCTGTTCACAACAGGCTTCGACCGGTCGGACTTTATAAACTCACCCTTAGTGACAGCATCTTGTAGATGTATGGTACCTATGATAGCCCAATTGGTATATTGATAGCCTATACCAATTTAGGTCGCAGAATTTTTCCTTTATTTTTACAAATAATATCATTAAGCCCTCTTAGGCTCTGTCGACTAGTTGCCAGGAATTGTGGTTGTGAACAACCAGAAACAATAGGAAACCAAACAGGTAAATAAATAGCTGCTACCATTCATATGGCTCTCATTCGTTCTCTCCTTCCTATCAACGTGCAGCATTGCACTGGCTACCTCTCAAATACAGGATGTAGTTGCAGTAGCTATATTATTAGAAAAACAAAAAGCAGGAAAAAAAAAATTTAAAGTGACCCCCTATTACAAGAACATGGAAATAAAGACATATTCCAAATTTTTTCTGAGGTTTTGCAAAAATGTGACTCATTAAAATGAAATGAGACAAGGGGGATGATGACAAGGTCCAAGAAAAAGCGAAGCCTCATGCTAAATGCTATTTCAGAGCCTGGTCCATACTACTAAATGTTCTTGCAGACCTGTTTTCATAAATATTTGCAACGTGGAAAATCAAGCCTTGTGAAGCCACGCTATTAGCATCAGCCTCGGGCTGACTATGATTATTTTTTTCAAAGATATAAGCAAAAAACACGACCGAGAAGGGGTGGTTGCTCGCACGGTGTGTAGACGTCAACAGAAACAAGCCACCCCAGCGGTTGTGCAACTTCCCAATCGCTGAATGCGTTGTTCTCGATTTTCTGTCCTCTGGCAATTGACAGGTTGCCGAAAGCACGTGCTTAAAGGATAACTATTCTAGTTATGTTTCAAGGTTGTTAACAACCAGCCCACAGTGTATAAGAGGCCTAAATGTTGAGTGTGATTGATAATCTGTACGTTTCACAGAAGTAAAAAACGGAAAAATGTCCCAATAACACATTCCTGATGATGTGTTTTCAAGTTCTGTAAAAATTGACAGCTTATTACGTAAAAAAAACTATTCCATCAACCTAAAATAACCTATTTTTTGTTGTTAATTTTGTATTTCTTCACCTCCTTATAACGAATTTTACCTGTATTAGAAAAGCCTTCTTTATTAACATCTAATTTTCCTTTTCCAAAGGATGACTTGCTTATGACCGTGGGCCAAGCAGCAGCCTTGGGATTGCCAGGAGTTATTTTCTGGGGCCGCTACCAAATGGCCAACAGCAAGGAAAAATGTGAAAGTCTTGATGAATATTTCAGAACTGTATTCGGTCCGACAGTGAAACACATTAAAGCGACAGTTGAAAGTCGAAACGATCGTCTCACGTTTGATGATAGCATTCCCAGTGAACAGTGGCGTGACATTATCAGTGAATATTTTAATAAATAAGAATTGTATGACGTTACAACTAAAAGTTATAAAGAAAAAATAAAGTAACCTTTAAAACTATTTCTTTTTTATTTATAATGGTATAATATTTTCCATAGATTACGTAGGAATAAAAAGAATAAAATCTGTCTGGTCTAATTAAAAAGCAAAAAATTAAATAAAAACTATTTTACAAAATAAGAGAACTGCTTCTTCTTCTTTTATTATTTCACAAATTTAATTTGTAATGTACATAATTATCCACAGTTTTTGTTTATTTTTTAAATTAAAAAAATACCTGCTTACTGAAAATACAAAAATTATCTCAATCGGTCACTCCTTCCTTATGATCTGAGATCACCATGTTTAAATATACAAAGTATTTAAATAAATGCAAATAAACATTTTTGTTTTTGTTTACTTTCTGTTAACAGCACAAAAAAAAAAAAATAAACATTTACATCTTTTAAAGATTAATTTACTTAAAAATACCCATCAAATTTGACTGAGTTTCAACATTAATTAAGAGCTTCTTTGGTTAATTCACACAGGAAAAAGCCTTGCACAGCTGCTTTAAAGCAAGACAGATTAGTTCAGCCTTAGATTCACATTGATTTCTTCCCTAGCCCTTTCCCCCAACACTGATACCTACATATTTACAAGGTTTAAGCTGCTCTTATATGCATATTTATATTGTATTTTATTAGATGCTGCTTCACACATTCAAACAAATCTTTGGCCGCACTTACTTAACACAACTACTTAGTGTTAGTATCATCAAACAGGTTCCGTAGAATGTGACAATTTTTCTTCTAAGGAATTTTGTTTCTGCGTGAGCCGAGCTATTTCACTACCCAGTGTATTGATATTTTCCTAATTCAAAAACAATAGAAACATTAAATATGTAAGACCCACAACACAAGAGCAAAGAATCAAGTCCCACAAAAACATTTTTTTTTACCTTTAAGGTGATGTTCTTCAGTAACGTGTCTTCTAACACTGCCTGAAGCTTGTGGTTTATCTCCAGAGATAATTCAAGATTCATTGAACCATCAGCTGCATGAGAGCTATACACAGATGCCATTATTCCTCCCTTTCTGGCAAATTCCATCTGCCATTAAGCCAAGACAGTATATCAGGTAAAGGCTGATTAGAAACTGCTACTAAACTGAAAATTAATATTATTCAAAGGAGAAGTGTGCAATGAAACTACCACCATTTAGCTTTAACATTTACTGATCGTGCATGCATTAAACTTGAGCAAAACAAATTGTTGAGACTTATTAGAGAGGGGGCTGATTCATGTTCATGTGAACAAAATTGAAATGGTTTGTTTTGTACTACTATTGAAACCCCATATACCACCATCTGTTCTAGTTCTATGCATGCACATTTGAGTTGAAGGCCACAGAGTGGAATGGTGTATGAGGGTGGATCAAATATAAATGAAACTTTTAAAATTTATTTATTTGCTGTTAAGAAATAATCAAGGACCATATTTTCTCGACTATAAGTTGCTCTTTTATATAAGTCGCACTACCGAAAAATCTTAAAAAAACAATTTATAGATAGCAATCGCTGTGTAAATCGCAATAGTTTCCAATTATTGTGCTGCCAAACATTGCAACTAGACGGCCATTTTGCATCGCTACTAAAAATTGGAATGTTGCTGCTAAAAGAAAGAAGTGTGTCTTTTCAGTCGCAAGAAATAAAAATCTCTTTGACCATTCTGTAATTTATTTACCAGTAAATTTCATATATAGTCAGTCGCATTTGCTGTATTAGTAACTGGAGCCAAAATTTTAGGGAAAAAATGCAACTTGTAGTCCAGAAAATACGGTATGTATCATTTTTCAACGTTTTTTGCAGAATATTCGTAGGTTTCTGATGTCATCTAAACGAATAGAATTAATAAGTGTGATTACTTGCGTAGTTTTCTGGCACATCTGCAAGATGGCCGCAGTGACCAGAGAGTCTCAGGTTTTTAGCATTCACTTACAAGGAAAAAGATGAAACGTTAATAGTATTTTTAAAAATTAAATTTCAAACATTATTTCTTTTTTCTTCTTACTGTTTATTTACCGTTTCTTAAAGGTAAACTTCACAGAAAAATTGACTTTATATTTTTGCATCCAAGGTAATAAAAGGTATATCATTCAAAATTTTTCGATTTATCTTAACATTCTGTTAAGAAAAATGCCTTGGAAGATTGAAAATTGGCCCTCTCATCCCCTCAGGAGAATTGGCGGAACAAGAAGTCATTTCCTGCCGCAAGAAATGCTTTTGATTCTAGCCTCGTTTCGAATCTACATAACACACGAGTTTGTTTGCACCTTTTATACGCCTTTATTTCACTCACTTTGGTGTCTTTTTGGTGTCGAGAAGCTAAGGAGCTGAAACTTGACATACATATGCAGGAGCAATGACAATACATGTTAAAGGAAAAATATTTCTTATTGGTTCACTGGTTTGTATTCTAATGGTACAGCTTACTTTTCTGTAGGTCTGTCCAGGTCAAATCTTGTAATCAATACAAAACCAACTTCCCGACAAGCTAGGGAACTAAAACTTGATACACATACACAGGAGCGATGACGATACATGTTAAAGGAAAAATTTTTCAAATCAATTTACTGGTTCGTGTTCTAATGGTACTAATTCATTTCACTTGTCCCTCCACAAGTCAGCAAATTGGTTGCCGATTTGCGGAGGGGCAATTTTATACGAATTGATTGTTAGACCAAACAATTAATTTTACAAATTGTTGACGTCGGCTTGAAGAGATATTATAATAAACATAAACACAAATTGGTGATCTTCAAGAACAACGACTGCAACAATCGGAGATTTGCTAACCACCGAAGGACTGAAGTAAGCCTATCTGCTGTCATAAGATACGAGTAAATACAACTAGTAAATTGTTTTAAAATAAGAGTAAAAATACTGTTTTGAATTTAACAAGCAATACAGGGTGTTGTTAAATTTTATGTCAAAAATGATAGGGGTGATGGAATAAGCAAAAAAAGTTCATATGAAAATGGGTCCGAATTTGAATGATAACAGAGATATGAACAGAAATAAAAATGCTGCCACTAAGATCAACAAGTTAATAACTCACTTTCTACAACATCTAGGATGAAATTTGGGAGAATAATAGGGTAAATATAATTGTGTATACCGTTAAAATTTGATCGAATTCCAACAAGTACTTTCCGAGTTAGTCAACATCGTAACACGTGGTGGTTAGTAACTCACGTGTGATCAAGTGTTATGATGTTGAATAGCTTTCTTTCTAGGAGGTGTTGACAAAGCCCTCCACTCCCTCGTCATTATCAAATTATTCACCTCCTAGTGGTTGTTTGAGTGGTCCAAAGACATAAAAATCACAGGGATGATGATCAATTACTATCCATCTCATTTACTCCAATTTTGTGAGAATGAGGGCCGAGCGTTGCCATGCAGAAGAATAACATTGCGAATTGGTAGGTCACATCTTTTGCGACGATAAGCTAGCCTAACCTCGCTCAATAGAGTGCAGTAATGAGCCCCATCGATGGTTGCCTTCAAAAAGCCCACGAATGACTAAACTGATCATGCATGGACGGCGATCATGACTCTCATTTTCTACCCACTCACAGCCTTTCTTGAACTCCTTATGCCAGGCAAACACACGAGCCCTTGACAGTGTTCGACCTCTGAACTATTGTCAATCTCCGTAAAATTTCCACTGGTTTGATGCCTTCACAAGTGAAAAATTTGATTATAAGGCATTGCATAGTCAAAGGGTGAACTTCTTGGTCGGACTTCGTGAGTGATACCACTGAACAAAGTCTGACGTGGCCTCTAGGTGATTCTTTCAACTCTGGCATCCCCACCCACCCCTTCTAGACGCAGCCACCGGTTTCATTCAAAATTACACGAACAGAAGAGAATCTCGTTTATATTTAATCCACCCTTGTAGTTTATTGCAGGCTTTCCAGAGACCATCTAATGTGTGCAGTCATCGATTTCCCAAGGCCTTTTTGAATAGTACAGTAGTCCCGGAGCAGCATCTGGCAACTTCACCAGAATGTTACCGAAGTCAATAGCCCCGATTCCTGTTTCTATTTTCCATGGCCATCCTGTTCAGGAAGGTAACCATTGATTTTTTTGTGTGGCTTGAAGCCTTATTCTGGTGAAGCCAAACCTGATTCTCTTTCTACACTGTAAAGATGTGAAATATCAGAGATAAATTTCACGCTCATCGGATTTTGGTGAACTTTTTTTTGTTTTGTTTGGAATTTGCTGTTGAACAAATGTGCAATTGGAATTTTTTGTGTATCTCTTACGGTTTTTGAGATAGAATTTGATTGTGTCCTAATTTGCATATTTGAGATGATGAAAGGTGCTCCATCAGATAGAGCACCCTCAAATTCCTATTCATTCCCTGTATTAGAATTTGCGTAACTACTTTGGTATCCAAGATAGGAAGGGGGTAACAGACTTTTGACTCACCCTGTATATCAACTGAGCCCCTTGGTCAATTAAAAAATCACGTCCGTAGAAAATCTACAGTATCAAGTATGTTCGATTACTGATATTTCACAATGCTCAGTCACGATAATTGAAACATTAGAATACGTTGTCTTTCTTCATCGTGTGCAGGGTGGCTGAAAAGTAACTACGGTAGGTATTATTAAATGGCTGTAGAAATTTTAATATCGAAAGAATCATTAAGAAAATAATATATACATATAGGTCATTCAATGGATTTTCAATTTTCGTACATCTATAGTACAGATGGCAGTGTTTTCCCCAAAAAATTTTGTCAGGTGGGTGGAAAGATAAAATAGCCGGGCGGACAAAAATTAAGAAAAAATAAAACCGTATTCAGTGTTGTGCAGTTTTTCATATATTCAGCCGGGCGGTCACCAAAATCAACTGGGCGGCCTGCCCCTTCAAAAGGGCCTGGGGAGAACCCCTGCATGGTGATAGTGAGAGGGGGTACATGCAACAATAGCAAAGATGGCCGATTGCCTGTCTATTTGTGAGCGAGCGCAGATCGCTGCATACTATGAAGTGTGGAATTCCGTTGTTCTGTTCAGAGATGGTGGTGTACTGTGAATGAAAGGAATGCCACAATTCGTTCAGAGACAATAAAGAATTATCACAGAAAGTTAATGACTACAGGTTCAGTAAAAGATGTTAGAAGAACTGCTCGTTCATCCACGTCTCGGTCTGAGAAGAATGTGGCGATAGTGCGAGAAATGCTAACTCATAGCCCGTCAAAATCAACATGTTAGGCAGCTTGTGAAAGCGGACTCACAAGATATGCAGTTTGGCAAGTGTTGCATAAAGAATTGAATCACCAACCACGGAAATCCCATTACGTGCAGCACGAAGATTGTGATCGCAGAATGGAATAATGGGGAGTCTATGCTGGGTTGGCACGAAGATTGGCCTCATTTGTTTCACAACATCCACTGGAGTGACGGGGCCATATTCCATGCGGGAGGTTTTTGTCAATCGACACAATTGCCATTATCGGGTGGCACAGGATCCCAGTAAGATGGTGGAAAATATGCAATCTCATCCATAAGTGACCATATTGTATGGAATGACTGCCACAAATGAAATGACTGTCAGATGCTTGAGAATTATGTTTGGCTCGCACTATTTGGATGGGAAAACATCGGGAACATTATTTTCATCAAAGACTGTGCACCACCTCATTTTGCGTGCATGTGTGGTTGGACGAAAAGTTTCTAGGACATTGGTTGGGGAGACGTGGACCTTATAAATAACCTGCAAGAAGTCCAGACCTGACACCCTGTGACTTCTTTTTTATGGCGCTGGGCAAAAGATGAGGTGTACCGGACAAAACCTTGCACACAGGAAGAACTGGAAGCACAAATTTGGGATGTTATCACCAATGTCCCACACAATTTCCTCCAGAAGACAGTGGATTCCATTCCTGGCCATTTGAGGAAACTGGTCGATGCCACAAGTGCCTATATTGAATTTTAAGTTATGCATCTGTATTCCCTTATAACAGTACACACATGATATTAATTTCAATAATTTAGCATCTTAAATATAGTGTTTATACACCTTCTTCAATACCTAGTTACTTTCTAGCCACACGTTACATAACCTTCCACCACTTTAACAAGAATGATTTTACCGCCAAAGCGGATAAAGGGAGCACATTTTCTATTTATAGCATCGTACATGGATATATAGAATTAACGTATAGAGAGAATTTAAAAGAATAAACTTGAAGAATGAAAGGTAAATGGAGAGTGAAGTTATTCCTCATACACTTAAAAAAATAAAAGTTCTTTAATTTGTAAGAATTCTCACATAATGTTAAACGAAGTGAGCCTCAATTGCTGAAGCGTTATGTGTAAGTATCTATTAGATTTTCATATTAAATTACTAAACTCTTATTGAAGCAAGCGATTAACTACTAATAAATTAATTAGTAATGAGTTTTAAATACCATTAAGCCTAAGAGTACTATACTCTTGATTCAAATAAGCTATGGATAACAAAAGATCTAATAACGCGTAAGGAGTTGGTTGATATATTACACGCCATATCTTAGCATTAAAAGTTCTATAAATTCTGTATTGTACCATTAGGGCACGTGCTACAAAACCAATTGCCACTATCATTATTTACTCGTGATAGTCACTCATGGCACGTTGTTACGAGTCGTTTGATATATTACATGCCATATCTTAGCATTGAAAGTTCCAAGGTTACCATATGGTACCATAGGGCACCATTAGGGCACATGCTACTAAACCAATAACTATTATCATTATTTACACGTGATATTCACTCATGGCACGTTATTACGAGTCGTTTGATCTATTACATGCCATATCTTAGCATTGAAATTACCAATTTTACCATATGGTTCCATAGGGCACCATTAGGGCACGTGCTAGTAAACCAATAACCATTATCATTATTTTCTCGTGATATTCACTCATTACATGTTGTTACGAGTCGTTTGATATATTACATGCCATGTGTT
>JAHWFO010084474.1:385646-425049 GCA_023313115.1 Rhysida immarginata
TTACGAGTCGTTTGATATATTACATGCCATGTGTTAGAATTGAAACTACCAATGCTACCATATCATGCCATGGGGCACCATTAGGGCACGTGCTACTAAACCAATAACCATTATCATTATTTTCTCGTGATATTCAGTCATGGCACCTTGTTACGAGTCGTTTGATATATTGCATGCCATATCTTAGCATTGAAAGTTCCAATGGTTTCATAGGGCACCATTAGGGCACGTGCTACTAAACCAATAACCATTATCATTATTTTCTCATGATATTCACTCATTACATGTTGTTACGAGTCGTTTGATATATTACATGCCATTTCTTAGCATTGAAAGTTGCAATGGTTTCATAGGGCACCATTAGGGCACGTGCTACTAAACTGTTAACCATTATCATTATTTTCTCGTGATAGTCACTTATGGCACGTTGTTACGAGTCGTTTGATATATTACATGCCATATCTTAGCAATGAAATTACCAATGGTACCATATGGTTTCATAGGGCACCATTAGGGCACGTGCTACTAAACCAATAACCATTATCATTATTTTTTCGTGATATTCACTCATGGCACCTTGTTACGAGTCGTTTGATATATTACATGCCATATCTTAGCATTGAAAGTTCCAATGGTTTCATAGGCACCATTAGGGCACGTGCTACTAAACCAATAACAATTATCATTATTTTCTCACGATACTCACTCATTACATGTTGTTACGAGTCGTTTGATATATTACATGCCATATCTTGCATTGAAAGTTCCAATGGTTTCATAGGGCACCATTAGGGCACGTGCTACTAAACTGTTAACCATTATCATTATTTTCTCATGATAGTCACTCATGGCACGTTGTTACGAGTGGTTTGATATATTACATGCCATATCTTAGCATTGAAAGTTCCAAGGTTACCATATGGTATCATATGGCACCATTAGGCCACGTGCTACTAAACCAATAACTATGATCATTATTTTCTCGTGATATTCACTCATGGCACGTTATTACGAGTGGTTTGATATATTAATGCCATATCCTAGCATTGAAAGTTCCAATGGTACCACTTGGTACCATTAAAACACGTACTACTAAACAATTCAGACATCACTATATACCGTTATATTCATTCATGAGACATCCTTGCACGTACACGTGCCATTAGACCGATACTTGCTATCACTAGTTACTCTTTTATATTCGTTCATGATATGTTGTAACAATTTGTTTAATATATTACATGCCATATCTTGTTATAGGAAATCTTTAAGAGGGTATCATAATGGTACCATTAAAGCACGTGCTATTAGAGCACGTACTTATTCCTGCTATCTCACATTCGTACTTCTGCGTACTCTGTCCCATTTTAATGGATTGGTGAAAACAGACTGTGAAAAAGTTAATTCGTTTTCAAGTTATCGTAATAAATGCTAAGCTCCCTAGGAATAAAAAAATTCTCTTGATTTAGGGAGCGAACTGCCCTTTTAATAATCGTCAAACACGTGCATCCTGCACGCACACCATCTCATTAATGTTTAGAGCACGCGCAGAACCGAACCCATGTTCTCAACACGCGTTTTACCAAATGCGAGGATAATTCGTTTCTTCCAGCAATTCAAGACATGATTGAATGAATTGTGAGATTGCAATACATGCAATTCAATACATGCAACGCAATGAATTGTGGGATTGTCTACAGACGGACGGACGGACAGCTGGACAAACCGATCACATAAGCACATTTCTATATATAGAAAATGTGCTAAAAGGACTAACAATGCTGTAATGACATTTTTGCTTACAAAAAGTTTTATGAATAGCAATAAATGTCGTTAAATGCCGTAACAATGAAATTGTCGTTAATTTGCTAACGACATTTTTGTAAATTCAGGCCTAGGACTCCTAAAATTTCAGCCGCATAGCATTGCTCTTATTGTAGAAATAAATTGTAGTGCATTACTTTTTGAATGCCCCTTATAAAGCTAGATTTTGTTTCTCTTGGGAATTGCCTCATATGACAACAATAACATTGACTCCTACAACAATCAGGAATGCAAACCACGAGCATTTAAATTTTGTTCACATAAAAGTAAATCAACCTCTGTAGTCTTAGCATTTTTGTTAAATTTTCAACACTGAAACTTTTAAAATTGTTAAATAACGTTATATAAGCATTTACAACAAACATTTTGTGCGACATTCAACAAAGATTTTGATTCAAGTATCAATAAATATAATACAGTAAAATATTAATAATACCTTTGATAAATTCCTTTGTGAAAGCTTGTAAGAAAAAAAAAAGAAAAAAAAAGAAACAACAACAAAACAAAACCAATAACAAGCATAAAATGGGAAAAGTGAAAATTAACAATCATTGCAATAGTGGTTATTCCTTAACAATAACATCAATATTAACACCAATGAAGCTAACAACAAAATAAACATTTTTTAACAACGACAACAACAAAACATAGGTAATTGTCGTTACCTTATTTTCATCCATTTTGTTTGTTGCCAAGGCACCAGGTTCTAATTTCATCACATATCCCTGGATAATACTGTAAAAATATACTTGATATGTTTTTTATTACTTTTATAAATTTTTCTAAAATATAAATAAAATCTCTTTACTACTAGCATTTATGTTTTGAGCTGTTTGTTTGTTTATACTGAATCTACAAGGATACATCAGAAAGTAACGCCATTTATTTTTTTCAATAAATACAAGTAAACAACTAACAGCCAGTTCCAACGAGTTCAGTTAAAAGTAACTATTCGTTAAAGTCCCAGTTAAAATTGTTTGGGTTGCACCAAGCAAACTTAGGACTTAACCAGATGTTAAGGAGCAATTTAACTTAAATGCTCGATGACCACGGTTTAAGTCCATGGTTACCAAAAATAACGGCATTCCAAAACAGAAATATATTTTTAACTGATTGGATAAACTAATTATCAATCAGCTAAATGGATCAGCTATTTAGATAAACCAAGTGGATCAGCCATTTGGATCAGTCTTTTGAATAAGCCAACTGGATCAGAGGTTTGAATAAGCCAACTGGATCAGAGGTTTGAATCAGCCAACTGGTTTAGCGGGTTGAATCAGACAACTAGATCAGCCATTAGAATAAGCTAAATGGATTTGGATCAGCCATTTGGATCAGCAATTTGAATCAGCCATTTGGATAAACTAAATGAATCAGTTAATGGGATAAGCTAAATTGATCAACCATTTGGATCAGCCATTTGAATAAGCTACACAGATCAGCCGAATGGATCAGCCAAATGGATTATCCTCATTTGGATCAGCCATTTGGACAAGCTAAATATCAAACAGCTAATGGAAAACAAGCAGCCATGTTGACCAGAAGTTGTTGGAGCAAAACGAACAATCAATCACAGTCCTCATTACTTATATTACATCTAGTTAGCTAACTGATTTCTAGTTAAAGGACTTAACCGATTGTTAACTAACCGAAAGTTAGAGTCGTTTTAACTGACATTGTTGCAACCGGCCTTAAGTGCAGCTGAAACTACACGTCTTTATCTACTTTTCCACATTGGCACCTTGGCATTTACCCCAAAGAATACGCTGCTCACAGAACTCATCGGCTGTGAATACAACCAAAGGTGGATGGCAGATTTGAGTTCCTCATCAGTATCAAACTTCAGACCACCCAGAAATCTCTTCATGGGACCAAAGAGGTGGTAGTCCGAGGGTACTAAGTCCGGACTGTAGGCTGGGTGGTCCAGAACTTCCCAACCGAAACGAGCCAGTTTTGTTTTGACGACGTTGGCCATATGTAGGCATGCGTTGTCATGAAAAAGTCGAACATCATTTCCTCTTTCTGGTTGCTTATCCCAACTTACACGTCAGTTTGGTCAACGTTTCACAATAGGTAGCGGTGTTGATGGTTGACCCAAAAGGCAGGAACTCTGTGAGTAGGGTGCCTTGCATGCCCCAAAAAACTGTAAGCATAATCTTCCGAGCTGAAGGAGAAACTCTGAATTTTTTGTGAACCAGAAAATGTGGATGTTTCTACACCATGCTTGCAGTTTTAGGCTTAGGTGTGAAGTGTAAGACCCAGGACTCATCTCCTGTGACCATGCTATTCAGAAACACATTTTCTTCCTGGTTGTACCGCTGCAGATACTGCAGACTGCATGCCATTTTGTTGTCGGTCTAGTCTGGTGTCAAACATTTTGGAATCCAACGCGAACAGACTTGCGGTATCCAATTTCTCATGCAACATATCCCAAGCAGATCTATAGGATATGTGAAACGTTTCACTCACTTCTTTCAGAAAATGCGACGGTTTTCTCTGTTATTGTCCTTGATAATGGCTAGTGTTGCCGCCAACGTAGGCCACCCAGAATGCTCTTTATCGGCAAGGCTAATCATCCTTCCCGAAACATGTTGCACCATTCGCACACATTGGAATAGCCCAGACAGTTGGCACTGCAAAGTTCTACCATTTCCTCATGAATTTCAGTGGGTTTACAGAGAAAATACACCTTATAACATTACGCTCGTCTTTCACTGTAGACGATGTGATATTTCCTCCGTTAAAAAATAAATGGTGTTACTCTCCAATATCCCTCGTATTTATACGGGATTTCACTCTTTAAAATGTGTTAATACAAAAACAGTCATGTTAAATTTGAAAATTTCATAAATCCAGTTTGTCATTTACCGAGATTTTTTCCTTAGTTCCATATCCAGCTGATTGATGTGCTCTTCTAAAAATTCAATTTTTTCATTTCGCCTGGCTAAATTCCTTTGTAGTTTAACAATTCGTTCAATCATCAACTGTTGTGCTGGTTGAACTGTCAAAATATTTGGATGTTGGTCCTGTGATTAAAAATTAAACAAGTTGAATATATTGTTTAAACATCAACAATTTCTAATTTTTTCCCCTTAAAATATATGTTAAGATTTTAGTTCATTACCTTAGAAGATTAAAGATTTAAATAATCTTAGGACACAATTGTTAGCAGGACCAGCCATAATCATTTTCAAATTATACAAAGCTGCCACACTGCATACAGCAGGGCATGTCAAAGAGTTATTAATAACAAATACAATTCAAAGTCAAAAAAATAGAATATCAATATTTTAACGTCTAGGTCATTAAAACTTATCACTTTTTTGTTTAAAACAAAAGAGACAGACATTTGCATTTTTTTTCTATGAATGGTTAAGTAGCCATCTTTAATCTAACAAAAAAAAATTTTAATAACATTAAAAACCTAAATTATGCAAATTTTCTTTGTGACGACATAAAAATAGAATAGTCAACCACCTGTGACAAAAAAATAGAATATTCCAAACACTATTCAAAATAACATCAAATATTACATTTATTCAAATTTTAAAGCTAAGAAAAGGTATAAAAAGGATTATACTTTGTGCAATTGTAGAGTAATATTGTCTATTGCATCAATATGGGAAGAAAACGAGATCTTTCACCGTCTACAAAACGTATTATTGTTCAGTTATCTGCTGATGGGAAAAACCAAAGTGAAATTGCGGACATTGTTAAATGTTCACAGTCAACTGTTTCTAAAGTTATCTTGAAGCACAAGAAAGGCTTGGGCACGCACACCACGAGATACAAATGCGGAAGGAATCTCAAAACATCAGCCAGGGACCATAACAAATTACGTCGCATAGTGGAAAAGCATCCGTTTTGGCCTTCCAGAAAGTACCATCAGGAATGGAAGCCAACTGTGAAAGTGTCCCAACGAACAACACTTAGAAGAATTCGTGATTTGGGATTTAAATGTCGTGTTCCCAAACGAAAACCTCTTCTCACACGAAAACAACGAGCCAAACGATTAGCTAGGTGTAAAGAACATGTCAACTGGACGGAAGAAGAATGGTGTAATGTAGTGTTCAGTGACGAATCCAAATTTTCCATGGCTTATGGAGATCAAGGGTGCCGTGTGTGGCGAAAAAAAGGTGACGAATTTCAAGAGACGAAATTAAAAAGGGTTGTTAAATTCCCAGAGAGTGTGGTGGTTTGGGGATGCATGTCTGCCAGAGGCGTTGGAAGGCTCGCCTTCTTAAAGGGAACTGTCAATGCTAAGGCATATCAAGATGTCCTGGAATACTTTCTCATTCCATCCATAGAAGATCAGTTTGGAGATGAAAACATCATTTTTCAACATGATTTGGCTCCTGCCCACGCTGCTAAAACAACCACACAATGGCTTCAAACTCATTCTTTACATCTTCTTTCGTGGCCTGCCAACTCCCCTGACTTAAACCCCATCGAAAATGTGTGGAATATCGCTAAGAAAAGATTATGTGAATATCCTGCCCAAAATAAAAAAGATCTATAACAAAACATTGCTAACGTTTGGAATGAAATGAGTGTAGAGGAGTGTAAGCAATTGGCATTGTCAATGCCCAAAAGAATACAAGCAGTTATTGAGGCAAACGGAGGACCTACTAAGTATTGACACAAATTTATTGTCATTTAGTGTTTATCTTGTCAACAAGACATTTTATGAAACAAGTGTTTGAATATTCTATTTTTTTGTCATAAGTGTTTGACTATTCTATTTTCTTGTCGTCTGAAAACAAATTGCACATTGTAATCTTTTGATGTTATTCTAATGCTTTTTTCGCTAGAATAAAGGTGACTAGTTTGCCAGTTATTAAAAAAAACTTCAAATGTCTCTCTTTTCTTTTAAACAAAACATTGCTAGTTTTCTGTGATCTCTAGAAATCAGAATGTTAATATTCTATTTTTTTGACTTTGAGTTGTAGAAAAGGGAAGGAAAAATTCCGCAACCCAGAATCGAACCAGGGACCATGCTTATCGCTGGTACCGCTCTTACCAATTGACCTACCATGGATATGTTACAAGATATCCAATTGGACTTTCATAAAGCCACCAAGAAGCTCAATCGGCAGAGCAGTCCCGACTCACAAGTCAGGTATCATCCTTATCTCTGAACCATCAAATTTGAACCATTGGTAAAAGTTTATTTGATGGTTTAAGGGTAAGGATGATTTCCGACTTGAGAGTTGCCGACAGAGCTACTTTGTGGCTTCATAGAAGTCCAATTGGATATCTTGTAACAGCACGGTGGTTCATATCTGCAATAGCTCAATTGATAAGAGCGGTACCAACTATAAACATGGTCCCTTGTTTGAGTCCGGGTCGCAGAATTTTTCCTTCCCTTTTCAATTTATTATTAATAACTCCTTGACAAGCCCGGCTGTGTGCGGTGTGGCAATATTGTATAATTTGAAAAAGATTTGAAGAAGTTAATTTATTATCTTCCAAGAAGTTCTTAGTCAGCAACGGAATTATGGAGCTTTATCCCCCTCCCTATTCCCAATTTGTCTCCAGCAGACTTTTTCCTCATCCCAAAGGTCAAAACAAATCTGAAAGGACACAGATTTGAGAATACAAAGGACATTAAAAAGAACGTTACAGCCAAATTTGGAAGGGTTAAGACAGAGGATTTTTAAGCACGTTTCCAAAATTTGTATGAAGGCTGCAGTAAGTGTGTAATTGTTTCAGTAAGTGTGTTAAATTGCTTCAGTCTCGTTTATTAATTGTCTCCCCTTGTATAATAATGATAAACAAATCATAAAGAAAAATAAGAATCTATAATATCTTTTTAAATTTATTACCGTAGCAGGAATTCCCTTTGAATGGTGGCTTAAAGCAGGATTATTAATGCCAGTAAGAGAGATATTTTTGCCGTAACTGTCAAGAGAACCTGAAGAACTCGTCCTGGAATTTGCATTCAATTCTTCTGCACCTGATGAAGTTTCTGCGTTTTCTAAGCGGCGCTTCAGTTGCTGGATTTCTCTTGTCAATTCCTATTTTAAACAATGTCAAACCCTTAATCAAAATAAAACAACACAATTCATTATTATTAATGAAGTATCTTATAATCTTATACCTTAACCGATGCAACGTGTCGACGTTTCATGACTTTGTTTTCGTTCATTTCTTCATCCAACTTTAATGTCAAATTTTCAACTGAAAAATTAAGTTCGAATGCATTTTTTTTGCATTAAAAAAACATTGAAACTGCAGGGAAAAGTTCAGTTCTAGTTTTTTTGCAGGATAATATTATTCAATATTAAAAAGGTATAGGTCAATCAAAAATTTTAGATGTAATCGAATATTTTATTTAAAAACAATAATAAACTTTTTGCAGTTTAGCACTTTTGCTAATCTCTTTACATTCCAAAGTTTCTTTGGCAAAATACCTGGATAATGATGTTTGAGAACCTGGCATGTTCTATTCTCCAAGTTTCACTTCTCAATCTAAGTGTGTGCCACCCACGTGTGGGGTCGTGACCTTAATTGGGCGTCAGGCAAAATCCAAACCCTCGCACGTGGCAGCAAGGGAGGGTTGACTCGTTTGGGGTCAAAAAATTACTCAGTGTCTCAGGTGAATAATAACTTTTAATTACTTAGATAATTAATTGGAAACATATTCAAAAGCATATTATTATTATTATTAAACAATAAATAATTCACAACAATGGGGCCCCTAACAAAATAACTGACAACGATTAATTAAACTCTCAATAGCGTGAAACTATATCTTAACAACACAACTAAACGTTTAAATATCCTCAAAGAACACATTAATCATCAAACGTATTGCAACATAAGTGTCCCGCTGTCGTTCATTACACATGACTCAGGCGTACCAGTCATCCACTCTGTCTAAATTAAATTATATGAGTCCCCAACTTAATCGACGCGAGCAAGCGTCGTGTATCCCTTTTATCAATAAGGGAGGGATACGATAACCCTGAAATTCTTCAAAACTGTACAACTCTCTTGGACTCTAGTACCCACTATTATCAATAATGGGGTGGATGACTAATTCGTGCACCTGCTAGAGCCCATTCCTCTGATTATAAACAGCGCTGCTTGGAACCACTTATATGAGCTCAGCGTTACTTTTAATACGGAGCTTATCTAACATTAAAATACTTAGATCACAATCTAGTTTAATTTGAAGTACTTAGGTCACAATCTATTTTAGGTTCTACACAATCAATTCTGCTACATCGCTCACTAAAAAAACAGTGAGTTTTGAAAAGCACTTCTTAAACGAGCGTCCATAAAACAAGTTTCTAATGCTATTTTCGCTCAAATGCGCTATAGTCACTCATAGCGAAAATTATCGCAAATTAGAGTACTAATTCCTTTGTCGAATATTGTACTTGACTTGTCACTGTTTATTACTCACGACTGAAAAAAGTTCCTGTTGAACAATAAAAAAAACATAAACGATCTCTCCAGTCTTGAAGGCAGGATGTTTTCTTAACTTCGCTGACTTCGGACAACAAAAGAGCATCTATGTTGATTCGGTCTGCCATTCGAATCATACAATCTCTTTTCAACTTTGCAGATAATAAACTACTTCAAACAGCATGTACTGATGTTTTACCGCAAATACAAACGATCAATACAATAACGATGAACCTATAATTTATTAATGCGCTTGATGACATCGGGGTTAGGCTTAAGCGCCATTCATGGAACATACTGCTACGGGAGTTTCCTTTCGACCGCTCACCTCAGCGATCTTACACACATGTCCGTCCCTTACCATTGCTTTTTTAAGAACAAAAGCTTAACAATAACAAAGCACACTTTTTAAACTGCAGTTTTTCGGAGAATTTCTCCCCACTACAACAAGGCCCAGCCTCTCTTGCTAAGACATTGTTGCAGCGGAGGGAAATTAAAATCTCCTCACAACAATTACGAAAACTAAAACCAACAATTGTCACTATAAAATACACTAACCACCACATACACACTCTTAAATCAGCCCAACCCACATACACAACCACAACTAAAAAAAAATAAACAATCTACCCAATCGTGAACAAAATCAATAGAGCGCACACCCACCCAATACCTACACATGGGAGCACCTCCCCCACCAAACAAAGCCTCACACTGACTCACAGTCACACATGAACCTTACTGTAACATCTCCTTCACCATTCACTTTCTCAACAATTTCCGAGTACCAAGACGAATCATATGCACATGCAACATCGCAGTTGGGCCACACAGGGCATTCTGGCATGAGTGGCAGAAGTGCAGAGAAATCATGCCTGATACTAAAATCAGTATCACAGCTTAGCCTTTTTACTCCAATCTTGATTGGTGATAGTGGTAAAATGTGATGCATACATCATGTTCCAGGAACCGCTTTTGAACTTTCAAAGCGTGGAAAAAGAAAATTTCTAAATTGTACCATTTCATCTTTTGAAAAAAAAGAGAATTGAAATGCCTTGTACAATCCATGCCAAATATTTAGATGCAGTATGTTTTGTCTGATTTTCTAAATAACCAAACACGATAACTATATGCAAATTTTTTTGCTGAGGCACGAAGATAATACCATGAAGATGTCGGGTAGAATGGTAGGAAAATACCTCTCAAGTATTTACGAAAAATTCATTTGCAAAAGAAGAGGATTTCTGATTTGTCAAAAGTTTAGACGCACCATTGAAAATATTCATTACAACAGCATAATATTCCAAATCTTAAGGCATTTTCGATTTATTATAAAATTATAAGGTTCAAGAGATGTCATGATTAATTACGTTAATTATGCACATTATTTTTGTAGTCAGAATTAATTATGGGAAAAAGATCACAATTAACGGAAGGAGAAATTGGTTCAATCCTTGCTTATAAAGGTGAAGCTCTGTCTAATCGAGAAATTGCAAAAAGAATAGGAAGAAGTGAACATGTTATTTGAAATTTTCTTAAAAATCCCGATACATATGGAAAGGAACCAAGATCTGGAAGACCAAAAGTATTATCAGACAGGCAAACATGGCTGATTCGACGCATTGCAAGTAACTCTGCATCATCAGCAGCTGAAATAGGTAGAAAAGCTGGCATCCAGGGTCATTTAAGAACCATCCAAAGGGTTCTGACATCAACACCTGTTCTCACCCTCAAGAAAATGAAGTCCAAACCACCACTTACTAGGAAGCATAAAACTGCTCGTTTGAATTTCGCAAACTACACATGTCATAGATAAACGAATGGCGAAATGTAATTTTTTTCTGATGATAAAAGGTTCACTTTAGATGTGCCTGACTGTTTCCATTATTACTGGCATGATTTAAGAAAATCAGAAATCACAATGAGTGCACCCAAAACGGTGGTGGTGGAATCATGATTTGGGCAGCCATAGGATATAAGAAGAAAAGTGAAATAAACATTTGCACCACAAAGATGAATCAAGTTACGTAGCTAGAATTATTAAATAATAATATATTGAGAAGAGGACGACAACTGGCTGGACCCAAGTGGATTTTTCAAGATGACAATGCTGCTCTCCATACAGCAAACTCTGTGAAACAGTGGTATCAAGATGATAACATTCGACATCTTGATTGCCCTGTGAAGTCTCTGGACCTAAATATAATCGAAAATATCTGGGGAACATTGGCAAGAAAGGTTTAAGCAAATGGGAAGCAATATTCTGATATTGAAGAACTCAAATCAGCAGTTATACAGTGCTGGGCAGAAATTGACCAAAAAGAGATTAAAAATCTCTACGAATCATTACCAGATCGTATGTTTGAGGGCATTACTAAGCAGGGGGGAAGTACACATTATTAAACATTTATTTATTATGAATTTTTGTGTATTGTAAGAATTTTTTTAGTCATGCGACTAAATTTTTGTCGCATATAAATTTGATGACATTTGTCCTCGAGGGTTTTGTAATTCATTAACAAATAAATATTTTGTTAACTTTATGTTACCTTATTTATTGTAACAAGAGGTTTTTGACATAAAGATTTTGCATCATTCAGCTAATTGATTTTATGAAAAATCACAAAAAAAACATTGCATGTAAACTTTTGGCATGGAGTGTAGGTTCTCCTGACAGAATTCAAATGCCTGCGACGCTGAAAGTGCAAACATGTTTTTGTGACAAATCTTTTAACAGTGCCACTAATACCATCACATGGAGATTTGCTGTGGCTGGTTACAAAAAAAAGACCAGCTGCATTTTACATTGAAATCGTGTTCATGGTAGCAGATATTTTTGAAATTCTTATAATTTTTGTACTGTGCAGCACATCCATCAGTGAAATATTCAGCATAAGTAAGGAGAATTTCAGGAATAGTCACAAAGGTGACATGGTAGTCATAAATTATCAATTTAATTTTTTTTTTTTTTAAATAGCTTTTCCACACTTCCCATTATTTCTACAAACTGGTTCTTTTTGTGTGACATACAGAAAGATTTATAATAATTTTGTAAAATTTTCAAAGGAATCTATGAAGGGAACTGAAAGTACCGTACTTAGATTTAAATTTGGAAATGTTCATATATTTAGGTAAACTTCAATTACACAAGATTTCAAGGTTTTCTGTGAGGATGGATGTCATTTCCTAATATTTCTGGATGATTTGGTATGGAATGGCCCAGACTTGTTCACAGAAATGCAATTTGGTCACCCCATCAATAACCCACTCCCATCAAACCATCACTGACACCAGGTGATGCCCTCCCTGCACTTTCGGAATGTTATCGAGAGCTACAAGCATACAATTTGCCTATTTTTGCAAAATTTTGCCTATTAAACCTTTCTTCAATAGTAAAAATTTTCTCGTCTTTAAAGAGGATCCAACGGTGTCCTCCATCCGCATGCAGTTGATGCAGGCTTTTGCATCTTGTTCTCCTGATGTCATGCAAAACAGCTGTTAGGCTTTGGCCAGTCTGTGTTCAATAAGCCTCAAGCCCAAGGTTTTGTTTGATGATCCTAGATGTCATTCTTTTATGGTATCTTTGTCTCCCATTACAAGATTTTCTGTTTGCGGAGGGAATTTTATCGAATACTCTCATGCACCACTTTAATGGCTGCAGGAGTTCTTGAAGTGTGGGGACAACTGCTCCTTGCCTTGTTATCCACATTCAAGATGTCATTGTATTGTTTGATAGTATGATAAACAAATTTCTGCATCAATTTCAAAGGTGTAAGTAGAGTGAAAGTGTCTTTCTCGTTTTTCTTTGTAGAAAGGCATGTAGCTTTTGTACTTCTACCACCCCACTGTCAAATAGCTACATGTATAATAGCCAACTAGCTACCATAAACAACATTTTAGTAGCCATCTTGGAATATTTAGTAGCATTTGTCTACCAGGCTACCAGTTTTTTCGAGCCTCGTATGTTACATGAATTTGACTTGCGCATTGGAACCCATGCTCGCACACAAGCAGTTGATAAGATTTTATGGTGTTTGTGCAACGTCATCATAAGTTTGTGATTTTCAGAGAGGAGTAATAATCGCAGGCACATTTATTCATGAAATTTCTGTGAAATTATAACAGCCATGTTAATCTATTGGTGATATCGTGAAAAAATTGAACACTACAGGCATCTAAACATGCACATCCCAGGTAGGACGGTTCCCAAAACACATTGAATGTCACTGATGGGTGTTGGAGTGCCAGGTTCATAAAAACCACCGCAAGAAACCATTCCAAGTCATCAACAAGGAGTTCCAACCTGCAACTGTGGTAAGTGTGCATTAGAACACTTTGTGTAAGGAAATGCATCCACTTGGCATTCTTGGATGTACAGGGTTGCCCATAAAGTAAGTTCAGGTTTTTGACAGCCTACAACTTTTGAATAGAGCAATATATATATAATCCGTAAAGTGAAGAGAACAGCTCAAATCTCTAAATAGGATCCCTGAATGGAACTTTCCCTGAAAGGTGGATTGGGCACCGTCGCTCCGTCGAGTGGCCCCAGTCCTCAGAACTGATGCCCCACCCCCGATTTTTTCTTGTGGGAAAATTTCAAAGGTGTGTGCAAAACGTGATTCCTATTGAGTTCTGTCGCAAGGTGTGTGCAAACTTGGCTTTGTGCTTCCAAGCAGAAATCGATCTTGATGGAGCACAGACTGATATTGCACTGGAAACAGCACATAGAGAAACATTTTTGTATCCTCTGATGATGTATACCACTTCACAGATTAAATAAATTGTGTTCTACAATGGAGTTATTAGCTGTCAAATACCTGAACTTATTTATGGGCCACCCTGTACAACTGCATACTAGCCAAACATCTCACTAAATACCAAGGCTACCAGACTTCAGTACTATTAGGAATGTCAAAGAATGGAAAAACAGTTTGTGGAATGACAAGAGAAAGGCTGCAGCCTCAGAAAGCAGATGGGTCGAAACAATGGTCTCAGTTTCACTATTAAAACAGAAAATAACATTAATCAACGAATCATGCTATGCTCTGTTCTAATTGGATGGATATGTTTGGGTACGGCAGGGAGGTGCACAGGCATGGAATTTATTGGGTATTCTGAAATAAATGTAGAGGAATATTTTTCCAAGCTTTTAAAACTGCTTCTGTCAGACTGTTAGCATTGGAATAGTTCTTCCCCTTAGTATATGGGAAATGGAATACACAAAAATATCAAACATAGAAGTACAATAATTCTTCCATTGAAAGTACTCTGTTAGATTTGTATTTTAGAAGTTGGCTATTGGTTCACTTTAGGTGAGACACCCTATTTATATTTTGAATTTTACTATTCCTATAGAGAAACCTACCACTATAGAATTTCACCAAACTAGATAGGAAATCATACATATCAAAATCATACCTGTACGAGTCTTTTCAGCTAGTTTTCTTGCTAACAGTTGTGTTTCATGTTGTCGAAGAAGACTTTCCTCTTCAAGCTTTGATTTCTGTTTATCACATAATCAAGAGTAAAGGTCTTATATATGTGTATGTATCATGTACATAATATGCATAAACACATAAAAATTTGTAAACAACTAATTCCTAGTAAAACTTACTAATGATGTATTATCATTTTCAAGATCTTCATACATTTTGTTAACTCTATTCAAATCCAAATCGAGCATTTGATTCTGAAAAATTAAAAACAAAAATAACTTTTTTTTTCCCACCCTTAATAAATTTATTTTGGCCAAAATGAATAAACCAGAACTGAAAATAAAAATTATGGTTATTTAAAACACATTATGTAGGCATACCAGTCACACAATAGTTCATTTATTGCTATCAAATTTGTCACTATTTAATCAAAAGTGTAAACTTATTACTGATCTATTTTTAAAGTGTAAACTTGCAATAAATAAACTTGAAATTTTTACTCATGCAAATGAGCAGATTTTTAAAATCTCCCAGAACTGTTAATATATGCTGAAAAGTTTACATTTGATTTGCTCAGTTTGTGTGTATGTCCTATGATTTCTCAAGAATGGTTTAGCTCTTTCAAATTTCATTTTTACTTTTGATACAGACCTTTCTCAATCTTAACTGACTGAAATGCCATTGTAATTGGAATTTGCACATGACCATTAGAGTGGAAATTGACCTAACACATACGATGTTTTTCCATGCCACCCGGGGGTAAGTCATTCGACTGGAAATAACAAGAAATGAAGTAACATAGCATTCTTTTTGATTTTCAAAAAGCCATGTTCTTCAAAAAAATAAAAAAAGCAACTTCTTTACTTAAGAAAGTCCAGTACCTCTTGACTAATAAAATAAAGTCAACAAAACTATGATAAAAAGCATAGACTAAAAACAGTAAGTTTTCCATATAAAAATTAAATGCAAATTTTTCTATCTGTGAGTTTTCCACTTTCCCTTTTTATGTCATAAGCCCAAGGGTTTGCAAATGCAGACACTTGCATCCCGCTCTCTCCCAACACCCTTGGCATGGATGGAGATTGATGACTATTGAGGTAAGGGGCGTATTCAGAAAGTAAGTTCCGTTTTGTAATAAAAACAAAACTACGGTACAGGGTGATTACAAAAGAAAACCCAATTTTGAAAGGCCATATTTGCAATATAAAAAACTTACAACCTTGATTGATTAATCAATTCAAAGAATACATTCTAAAGTTTCATTCTGAATAATATAAGTTCATAAATATTCATTATGACTGCCACGAGAAGAACAAATATATCTTCTTCGTAGTCAAACTCATCCTATACTCTTTGCAGCATATCCGATATTATAGTTTGGATGACTGCAGTTATTCTGGTTTCGCATTCGTCATTATCGGCTAGCAGTGGTTGAAAACAAGTGAGTTTTCCCACAGAAAACAATCATAGAGGGCTTCTTCCGCCAAAACACATGTCGGACAGTTGGAACCAATTCAATTGTAGCAAAGCTCAATATTCAAAACAGAATGCCTCTCAAAAAAAGGAAAAAAAAAAGCCCTGGACAAAAAAAATCTCATTTCCGTGACAAAGATGCTCCTAGCGACCTCTCTCAGCATCTAAATAAAACTTTAGAACTTCCTCTCTAGCAATGATGCTCTAAATTATTTGATTGCAGAGATACTACCTTACAAATTTGGGAGATTCTTTTGTAATCTTCCTATATATATTTTCAGAATTTTTTCTTTACCAGATTCTATATACCTTTAACTATTTTTCCTCATAGTTTCCAAGTTTATTTATCATAATGCTAAATGAGCTTCTGCATGGTCACTTCAGAGAAGTCTGCCATTGATGAGGAAAGCCACACAGTTTTGACTGCTTCATCGTTGCTGAAATGCAGGCTGCCAATGAACTCTTTTAGATAGCGGAACAGATGGTAGTGACTGGATGCGAGGCCCGGACTGTTAGGTACGTAATCAAGTTGTTTCCAACCAAAAGATCTGATTAGTTAGAAGGTTTAAATCATTACCTGGACTTTATTTTAGAACAATACGGAATCGTTAATTATGTGGTTTTTAGTAGTAAAATTAATATTTTCAATGCTTTTATGTTTGGTCAACTGGAGCTAGAACAGTGTTTGAAAAAAATCTCAATTTTCAAAAAAAGTGGAGTTAGAACAATCCGTTTGTAAGCAGTCGAAATATTTATAAAAACGTCATTACCATCTCCAGCATCATTTCCATTGCTTCCTTCATCTCCAGCATCGTTCCTGAGATCTTCAGTTTTGAGCAAAACAGCGCATCAAGTAGATGAACAAGCAAGGAAAAAAGCACTTTGGAATACTTTTTGCGTGAAAAACTACCAAAAACTTGATTTTGAGTCGATTTCTCTCGTCTTTCTGAGATCTTCAGTTTTGAGCATTGACTCCACCATGGTTCTAAGCAGTCGATTTATAAAATTACCAAAAAAAATGTTAACCTTGGAATGAAATGGTTTTGCAGGAAATAGTAGATAAACTCAAAAAGTTTTTTTGTTTATTCTTGCTGATAGAGGAATCTGTTTTAGGGTGCTGCAGTCAGTTTTTCAAAAATGTCAACTATCAGTGAAAAAGCTCAGTACATGGCGTGATATATCAAAAGTGATTCTGTTATTCAGACGCAGCAAAACTTCAGAACACATTTGGTAGGGATACACCATCTTTTGGGAATAAAACACGATGGCATTCCAGGTTCATGGAGACCGATTGTTTACATGATGAGAAAAGAACAGGGCGGCCTAGTGTATCGAAAGAAAGAGTTGAACAAGTGCGGGAAGCCTTTTGACGCAGCCTGAGAAAATCAGGACTGCATCTTGCCAGTTACAAATGCCTTGTCCAACCATCAGAAAGATCCTTCATAAACGTTTGCATTTGTATGCATACAATGTGTAAGTTGTGCATGGGACTGAACCCAATGATACAACCCATGCGCATGGCCTTCATGATAACCCGTTGCACCGTACTGATTCAGACAATGATTTTCTAAAAAATGTAGCCTTCTCGAATGAAGCAACATTCCATGTTTTGGGCAAAGCCTATAGGCATAATATAAGAATATTGGTTCTGAAAATTCTCGTGCTGTACATGAACACATTCGAGATAGCCCGAAAATTAATGTGTGGTATACACTCTTAGATGATAGATTACTGGACCCTTTTTCTTTTGTGAGACTATAGCTAATGCAAATAGTTATCTGGATATGGTTCAGAATTTTGCTGTACCTCAACTTCAAAACTGAAAACCACATGTTTAGTTTCAGCAAGATGGTACACATCCTCAAGATGGCATACCTAAACCAAAAGTTTCCCACTGAGATGGATCGGGTGCGAGAGACTAAGCTGCTCTGGCCACTAAGATCGTCAGGACATCACGCCACTCGATTTTCTTTCAATGGGGTTTAGTGAAAGATTTTTTTCAAATGCATATCTGTGCAGAGCACTGAGAACTTAAAAGAATGCATTGCAGGTGCAGTTTACAATGGTAGATGAAAGCATGTTAGAGAAAACATGGATGGAAATCAAGTACCACTTAGATGTTTTACGGGCAGCTAAAGGTGCACATGAAAGTTGTGTAAATCATTCAGTAAAAAAACTTTTTGAGTTTATTTATCATTTTCTGCAGTCCGTATAATTCTAATATTAACATTTTTTTTTGTTGGTGAATTTTTGAAATATACACAAGACTTTGTGCCCATGCTGTATCATTCGATCGAAAATCAAGAGGAAAAAAAAGAATATAAAATTTTTTAGATTTTAGAAATATTACATCTTGTGATATGCTATGATTTTATAAATGCTACGTCTTCCGTGTTTCATAATTAATTTTCCTGACGTTCTCATATTGTCGAAGAACATTAAAGTCAATCATGCCTTATCGACTCAAAGGCTTCTTGAAATTCAAAATGAATAGAAATTTCAAGATAAATTCTTTTGAATTATTTCCAGCTTAAGAGATTGTGCACATATTTATTCTTGTAACATTTTAATTCCATATTCATTCCATGCATATTAATGAGAAAAATAGAAAGAATAATAAGTATTGCTCATATATAATTTCATAAGACAGCATTTTATACCTTTGCTTCTAATGCAGCATATTCTGACTGGAGCATGACATTCTTTGAAGTTAACCGTTCAGTAAATTCTAATAGTTCTCCCTCTTTTTCACGACATGACTCCATATCATTTTGCAATTCAATATTAGACTGCCTGAGGCGCTCAATTTCTTGCTGACTCAATGAGCATTTCTCTTTTTGCCTATAAAATACAAAGGAAACTTAGTAAAAAAAAAAACAAAAAAAAAGAATCTGGGCGCCTTCTATTAAGGAAATACTAAAAAAAAAGATGATCAATGTCTATTTACGCAAATAACTAAGATAAAAAATAGGATACAAAGCACCCTTGAAGAACCCCCACAAGAAGAAGTCATATAGGGTTAAATCTGGGAATCAGGGTAGCCATACCATCCTACTTTTCCTTTGCATCCTATTCTGAACACCATATTTGCTACTACAGTAGAACCTCCATATAAAGAAATTTAAGAACTGGCAAAATCATTTCGCAATTTAGATATTATGTTGCATGTAGGTGGTGTTTAAATTTGTATAAATTTGATGTATAAATTGTTAAAAATTAAATTTAATCTAGTTTTTATATATAAAAATTTATAAATTCTTTTTGTGGATTAGCGGTTTCTTATCTTCTTTGGTTGTTAAGTAATACCAGTTTGTTAAATTTAATAAAGGGACCATAATTTTGCCAAAAATTAAATTACAGTGCTCCCTCTATATAACGGGACTCTACATAATGCCAAATTTATAACAGCAAGTTCATATAATGAAGTTTTTTTTCCGGAAAATAAAAATCGCACACAAGAATGAGTCTGCAATTTTTATTTTCCAAAATAAAACTTCGTTATATGGACTTTCCGCTATAAATTTGGTGTTAAGTAGAGAGCTGTTATATAGAGGGAGCACTGTATTTAATTTTCAATTATTCTCACTATTTAAATACATAAACTTATTAGAGTAATAATTTCCTAATGGGTGGATGGTGAGTAAATTCAAATAAACAAGCAATTCGTTTTTTTAAACGGGAATGAACGAGTGTCTCTAAATTTTTTTACAAAACCACAACAGTGGAAAAAAAGGAAATATTATGGTATAATTACTTCACCTTTCTAAAAGTGTCTGAAGATTTTCCATTTCTGATAGCTTTCCAGATAAATCAACCATTTCTTGTTTGTACTTGTTAACAGTTTCCTTCAATCGACTACAATTATTTTCATATTCAAGGCGTTCACGTTCTAAAATTTGGACCTACATAAATCCAGGGAATACCATAAACAAAAAATACAATTATAAGAGAGAAAAGATTTCTAAATAAACATAAACTGAGAAGACCTTACCTTTACTGTTAATGAATTATTCTCATCTGTTATAATTTTATGCTTTTTCTTTAAGGTTTCCAATTCCCTTTTTACCATTTGATATACCTTCAATTAATAATAAAAAGCAAGGAAAGAATATTACAGCAGTTTCAAAATTCAAAATGGAAGATTATCTCCAGTATTAATTCCCATATTTTTACAACAGCAAAATACAAGGTGTCCTAAAAAGGGGAAGTTTCAAATTATTCTTGCAGGAGATTAATGTGTGATGTCCGGAATTTGTTTCATACACATTCTTGTGTTAGTATTAGGGAATCACATCACAATGTTCTCGAAGTGTCCATCTGACGCAATCACTGGCCTAAATGAAATTAAAATTTAGTAGACAAGTTCTGCAAAGTAGCTACTAGAATGGATTCACATTCATGTCTGATGGCTGGCGCTAGCTCCACAAGCCTGGTGGGTTTCTGTCTGAGTTATTCTAAAAGAAAGTATTATACGAGGGGATATCAGAAAGTAATACCATTTATTTTTTAAGAGGAAATATAGTTACTGTGTAAAAGTTAACAGAGCCCAAAAGA
Organism: Rhysida immarginata; assembly: GCA_023313115.1. Taxonomy (NCBI): domain Eukaryota; kingdom Metazoa; phylum Arthropoda; class Chilopoda; order Scolopendromorpha; family Scolopendridae; genus Rhysida; species Rhysida immarginata. The sequence goes on from JAHWFO010084474.1 coordinate 406,346, forward strand.
AGGCTGGGTACATGCACATTATTTGCATAACAAGAACAGGTCCTGCACACATGCACTAACAAGGGAACCCCACATAGCCTTTAAGTGCACTTTTTTTTTGCAAGCAAGCACACCTGGAAGCGATAGCATTGCGCAGTAGCGGAGCACTCTGGAAGTGAGCAGAGTTCAACAAACATGGCAGTAAGAGGGGAAAGCAAAATCATTAGCCAAAGAATTGCAGTTAGAGCACTGTTATTCAGCATAAAACCTTAATTTTGCTGTACAATTATTCGTCTCGATATAATTTATAATGAGGTAAGCATCCATGAATACTATTTTTATTTAAAATTATAAAGTACCGCGATACATACCCCCTCACCAATGCAACGTATTACTCGACGTTGCACATGAAGCCAGCCCCATGTTTGATTACCGAATTACTTAATAAAATGAAATAATAAATTAAGGAAATGGTTATTAATTACTATACACATTTTTACCGGAAGGCAATTAGCTAATTGTAATAATCTATTTTTAAAAACTTTGTTCAGAAACTTGAGAAGCCATCAATTATCATCTGCTGCTGTCTACTTCCATTGATTTCATATGAAGTGGATTCATGCTTATAGCTGAGTAGTTTAACCACATTAACACAACACAACACACACACACACACACACACACACACACACCGCTTTAACAATGGAGTTTGTATGGCTATGTCTGCTCAAATTTTTTCGTCTTAGCGGTTTATTTTGAAAGAAGCAAATTTTGCACTTTCTTATTTTGCAAGCATCTATAGTAGCTTCAGATGAATAACATATTTCAATTTGGTGGAAATCTGTGACATACATGTTCGAGGGATTCCCTTGTAAGTGCTCCCAGTCGTTTTAGAAATGGCTATCGCCATTTACAGTGGAAAGACAGCGACCTGTTATAAGCTTTCTATTAGCAAAAGGTAATAAACCCACTGAAATTCATGGGGAGATGGTAGAAGTTTACGGTACTGACTGTCTGCACTATTCCAATGTGTGCAAATGGTTTAAAATGTTTCGAGAAAGAACAGTTAGCCTTGTCGATACACTACATTTTGGGCAGCCTGCGTCAATAGCAACACCAGCCATTATCGAGGACATTAACAACATAGAAAACCGCCATATTTCCTTTAAAGGAGTGAGTGAAATGTTTCACATATCCTATGGATCTGTATGGGATATGATGCATAAGAAGCCAGGATACTGCAAAGTCTGTTTGCATTGGATTCCAAAAAGTCTGACACCAGAACAGACCGGCAACAGAATGGCGTGCAGTCTACAACCTCAGTAGCGGTACCTGGAAGAAAATGCCTTTCTGAATGGGGTTGTCACAGGAAATGAGTCCTGAATCTCGCACTTCACACCTGCTTCTAAAACTGTAAGTATGGTGTGGAAACTGCCTCATATATCAACCGTCAATGCTGCTACCTATTGGGAAACACTAACTAAACTGCAACATGCTGTTTGGGATAAGTGACCAGAAAGAGGAAACGATGTTCGACTTCTACATAACAACACATGTACGCATATGGCCAACATTGTCAAAGCAAAACTGGTCCGTTTCGGCTGGGAGGTTCTGGGCCACCCAGGCTGCAGTTCGGACTTAGCGCCCTCGGGCTACCACCTCTTTAGTCCCATGAAGAGATTTCTGGGTGGTCAGAGGTGCGAGACTGATGAGGAACTCAAATCTAAGAAAAACCATGAGTAGTATTACGTGGGTTAAACAATAAGGTAAACTTTCAAAATGTGATACGAAAACAATAGTATTTATTGCCTAACATGTTTCGATGTTACATCATCATCGAAACGCGTTAGGTAATAAACACTATTGTTTCTGTATAACTTTTTGAACTTTTCTCGTACTATTTAACTCAAATTTTCCATGCACTATTGGCTGTATTCACAGCCGACAGAGTTCAATGAGCAGGGTATTCTGAAACTGGTGCAGTGCTCGGATAAATGCCTAAATTGTCAAGATGCCACACCAGACACTGAATCTTTACAACAGACATTCCCTAGTAGAGTTCTGAATAAAGCCACAATTTCTTCCTGGTATCACAAGTTTATGAAGGGAAGCCAATCATTTGAAGACGAACCTTGCAGTGGACAGTTAGCCAATGCAGTTACGCTGGAAAAACATCCGTGCTGTGTTGGAAATGTGTTTGTGAATGACAATCGGGTACCCTATTCCCGGATTGAGGCAAATCTGGGCATCGGATCATCAGCAGTTAAAACATTCTTGCATGAACACCTGCCACTCAAGAAGGTTTCATCACAACGGATCCCTCATTTGTTGACCCAAGAGCAGAAAACAGCCCGAGTGCAGTGGTGCAAAGAAATGATCGAAAGGTTCAACAATGAGGCATCAAAAAGTGTCAACGACATCTGCATAGGTGACAGAGTATGGCTTTATCATTACGACCCTGAAACTAAGAAACAATCCAAACACTGGCTCCCCAAAGGGCAAGGACCACCACAGAAATGCAAATGTTGTCCGAGTGCTGGGGAAGATGATGATGGCAACTTTCTTCTGTCCCACTGCCATGTGTGCGCTGTTGTGCTTCAAAACAAAAACATGGTTACAGCAGAGTGGTATGTGACATCCAGTGTGCCAAAATTCTAGAAAAATGAAAGGAGAAGCGTCTGAAGACCAGAGCAAGAGGTTTGTTGTGGCATCATGAGAACAACCCCAACACATCCTGCCATTACGAAAGAGTTTTTCTGTGAAAATCAGGTCAATATGTTGATGTATCTCCCCTATTCTCCATACTTGGCACCTTGCGACTTCTTTTTGCTCCCAACAATCAAGAGGAAGCTCAGGGGGTTCCATTTTGACAGTGACAATGATGTCCTAGCAGCTTATGACTACATTTTGGTGGTCACTGTTCAGGACTGGAAAAAATGCATGTCCGAGTGGTTCAGGAGGATGGAACCTTATAAAGAAGGCTGTGTTACAATGAACAGTGTTGTATCGTATTGTGTGACAGCTGCCACTTCTTTTGACCATATTGTACACTACCCTACAATAATGAACGAAAATCATGTAATTTAAATGAAATCTGATTGCACATTGGAACCGATGCTCACACATCTACAGCTGAAGTAATTTTTAGTTTTGTGTGGTGACTTGTTTGTGTAATGTTTTTGTAGGTGGAGAATGGCTAAACGAAGGGAACTTAATAATAACTGTATGCAACGTTGTATGTGTTCGTTTGAGAAAATTATAATAGACAGCCATGTTAAAATATTTGTGATATTGTAAAGAAATTGGATGCCACAGGAACTGGAACACGCACTCCCCACATCAAACAATTCCCAAAGCACACTGCACGTCACCAACAGGTATTGAAGCACAAAGTTCATAAAAATACATATTCTTAAAAAGAAACTTTACAGCACAAAAACATAAACAACCTATATATTCTAACAAAATACCTTACCTCATCCTGATCATTTTTCTCTTGTTTATGCAATTTTAGTTCAGTCTCTTTTTCTTTCAGCTGCATGTCAAGTGAATTAGATTTGATTTCCTCCGAATCCTGATATGTACGAATCATGGCCTGGCAATCTTTGCGAATCTGCTCTGCTTCTTCTTTCATCTCTTGCAATTTTTGTTGAGTTCGTTCTAGTTTGACCTCGGTTTCCTAAACAATTTAAAGATAAACTTGTTTTCAGAATCAAACAAACTCCGTGCATTTTTTCTCTGCAAATAAATTGTACATTACCTTGTGAGCATCCATTTCTGTTCGAAGCTTATTTTGGGCCCATTTTATTTTGATATCTTTTGAAGTAATTTGGTCTTTCAGTTTTTCAATCTCTCTTTGAGCAACAGTTAATTCGGAATTCTAAAGAATATATTGGTCATGTGGGGAAAACAAAACAAAGAAAAATTCATTGAAGATGTATATATGCCAACAAACTACTGTAATATTTTTCAATGACACTTTTTAACATTAATTATCTCTCTTTATCCTTGCTCTTAAAAAGACATGTGGTACAATACAATGAATGACTAAAGTTAACCCCATCCATCTAAGAAAAGAATAAGTACCATAACTTTTTTGGTAACACTGACCGAGCATGCTAATTTGAATTGAAAGAATTGCAGCATTCACACAAGTTTTTGAAACAAGCTTTAATGTCCTCTGTCTTAACCCTTCCAAGCTCAGCTGTAAGTTATTTTTGATGTCGTCTATATTCTCAAATCTGTGTCCTTTCACACATCTTTTCACCTTTGGGAAGAGGAAAGATTCTGGTGAAGACAAATCTGGGGAATAGGGAGGGTGATAAAGCTCCACAATCCCATTACTGCTAAGAACTCCTTGACAAGCACTGCTGTGTGCAGTCTGGCATTAACGTGCAGTAAGAACCAACTCCATTTGCATGAAATTCTGGCCGTACACGATGGATTCTCTTAATCAGATGCTGCAAAATCTCTCTGTAGTACTCCTTGTTCACTGTTTGTCAATGCAGAACAAACTCCTTATCGATAATGCTGTCAAAGAAAATGACGGTTGAAGCACGAGAATATATTGTTGCAACTTGTACAGGACAACAAAGATAATTTATAGATCGAAAACATGCATCGTCGTAATCGCACATGCTTGAATATGTTCAAAGTAGCGTCAGTCTCATTTATTAATTGTCAAACCTTGTACAACTATGAAACAGCAATGAGTGTGAAGTATGCGAAATAGTTCGAAGCAGTTTCCTTGTGCTGGAATGCGATAGGTCCGGAAATGTCGCAAACAACTGCTGTAAGTGTTCTGAGTAGATCTAGAAGCCAAGCAGTTCTTAGCGATCTTCATGAAGAATCTACAAATAACCTTGTGGAAAGAAGAGGAAAAGCTTGAGATGTAAAGGTATGAAATTGTTTCTGGAGACAATAAGAGGTTGCGTGTGGAAGAAAAACATGAAATGGCAGAGTATGGTAAAGAAACATCCCCAATGGGCACATGATAACACGGATTGCGATGGAGGCAATGTCATTGTATCTGATGATCCCTAGTTTTGGTCACGTGATTCAGCACGTTGAGCATGGTCATCCTCCACAAACAAAGCTTTGAATCGTACCGTTAAGCACTCTGTAAAGGTCCACGTCTGGAGCTGCTTCTCAAAAAATGGATTTGGGAATTTGCGTATCTTTACTGGAAACCTGAATGTTCAAAGAATGACCCAAATCAACAAAAAGAGTCTGTTATCATCTGTACGAAGAATGTTTGGAAGGACAAACACAATTGGGTTCTTCGAGAGGACAATGGCCCGAAACATCGTGTACACTGCACACATATCAGTCATGGGTGAAACAAACAATTTATCAGATCTACAAAAAATGATGAGCATTGGGTTTCACGTCAAGGTGGTAGCATTTCCAAACTGTGCAGTTTGTGAACTGTTAGCATTCTACCATGATTGCAGTGTACAATGACTGGAAATGCATGGAAAGTGGAGAGAATCATGTGCCATTATTGAGAGGTGAACGTCAAATTGCAAAATGTGTGCAGGCTGACCAAAATGCAAGAGTTCAGCAACTTACCATCCGAATGAAGCAGGGGAACTAAGCATTCGACACTTCAACAAACCTTGCTACACATAGGGCTCCGAAGCAGACAGATGGTCACTGCGCCATACTAACAAAAATGCATTGACAGAAATGAGTACAATTTGCATTGCAGTACAGGAATTTGGCCTATTATGACTGGCAAAAAGTGGCATTCTCCAATGAGTCAAATTCTGTTCCATTAAATGGATGCACATATTGTACAGGGTGTACACAAATGATTGCCCTGGTTTCATAATTTTATAGTAGGTGTATTATTTAACATATCACAAAAACTTTACCAGTAAATAGAGCAACTCGCCAAGTTTCTTTTGCCATGTTACAAGTACTCGATAACGTGCTCCTTTAGTGACTCTACAGATATAAAATCTGTAATCAATGAAGCATGTCTCTGTCAATTTAAGCAAAAGATCGATGAAACGAGCCAGATAATGGCAGATCATTCGGCAATAGCAGCACAAAACTAGTCCATCAAATACCCCCATACAAAAAAGTCACAAGGGGTTAAGTCAGGGTAGTGTGGAGGCCATGGCAGCTTTCTTGATCGTAATTTCCGACACGACCACTCCATCAATTTCGCAGCTGTAGCCCTCTAGATCTGCCGGACATTTTTCAAATAAAACTTGACGAGTTGCTCAATGTATTTGTAAAGTTTCATGATGATATGTTAAATAATACACGTACAATAAAATCATGACCAAGACTTCAAAGTTGGCCAGCCAGATTACCGTATCTGTTTCCAATCAAGGTTATGTGGGACCGCATAAGGAGACAGATCTATCGCCTTCAACAGCTATCAAGAGATGTTGCCACTCTATACTGATGAGTTAAGAGGCATGGTGGGCTGTAACACAGGACTTCATTCTCACGCTGTATGATAAAATGCCCCATTGGGTGATCAGTGGACGGGGGCTAAACAGGGTACTGACATTAGCTCCCGTGGTGAAATATGCGAATAGTGTATATTGCAAGGGTAAGAAAAAAAAATCATTTATTTTATGCAACACATACATTTCCTTCCTATGCATATCTTACAATTCGACTTTTTCTGGGGGTGCATATATTAGACGGAAAAAAAATAATCATGAGAGAGGATCGAAAGTAACGCATAACAATTTTTTTTTCTGGAATACTATTTTGATCCAAATGTTCAAAGTTGGCAAATTGATAATTTGAATCTTTCGCTACAGACAACAATGGCTTGATTAGTTATCGCCCAAGCAGAAGAACTGATAAATACTGAGTAACAATGGTGTGTCTGCTAGCATCGTCAACTTGTGAAAAACAATGAGGTGTACCAGTTTTTTTGTGAGCCAAATGAAAAAAATGTGAGAGAAATCCACAGGGAAAAGTTGGAGGTTTATGGTGATCATTATCTAAACCATAGCAACATCTGCAGGTGGTGCAGATTCCTTGAAGAGGGCCGAGAAATAATTGAGGCATTTGGCTGGGAGGTGCTCAAACATCTACCCTACAGTCCAGACCTCACACAATTTGATTATCACCTCTGCAAACCACTGAAGAAATTCTTAGGAGCCAACACTTTGTTTCGGATGAAGAAGTAAAATCAACTGTGCGCAGGTGACTCTACAACTAGATAATTGAGTACAACCAGATTCCCATATCTTCTTGCATGCGTTCCAGGAACAGGCGAGTTGATGCCTTGTCTTAGTGGAGCCATACCTGTTTACCTCTAAGAGTAGAACATTAGTCGGATAATACATGGCATTGACTTTAGCCTTTGACTCAACTCTGTCAAAATGTTTCCTTGCATTCACGGGATCATTTTCTGAAGTCCTTGGAACCCCTTGGGCGCTGAAAATTGACTCGGCTTTTGTTACAGTTGCTTAAATAAACACACGCTTCATCTTGTGTGACCATGTATTTCCACTTATCATTCACCAGGTATCTTTCATACAATTTACGGCAGTTGTCTGTCGCTCTTGAACATGGCACAGCAACAACTTATGAATGTGGCTCTTGTGTCACTTCTCCAGTTGTAAATCACGCTTGATAATTGTGTTTACTATGGACACAGATGTCCCTATCTTCTGTGCAATGGTCCTTTGTGTTGGTGGGTTACATCCAGTTAGGAGAGCCCGAACTTTCCAGATGACCTTTCCGGGTCAGAAGTTCGGCTAGTGGATGATCTCGAATTGACCTGCTTTTTACCCTCAGGAATGGTGCCGCTGGTGGTTTTGTCAATGTTATTTAGTGCATTTGATATATTTTTCTTGGAAACTAAGAAGCCTTGCTTATTGCATGCCTTTGTAGTTTTGGAATAGCTGAATTTGATGTCGGAAAGGGCTGTTATGTAGCCCTCCCAATATCTGTCAATTTTCAGTGGCATAACTGTATGTTTTTAGCTCTCTGTTTGAATACTAACTATTTTAATATCTGCCCTAACGATACTCCATGTGATAACTTACGTGAAATGAATCTGCTCATGCCACCTTTAAATATGCTAATTATTACCATAGATCATCCTCTACATAATTTATAGATCAATTTCAATTCACTTTTATTGTTTCTGTAACAATACAATTGTTAATATAAATACGAAGCGCTATCAAAAAAAGAGCTTTTGAACTGATCTCACAAAATGGTGCACAGGTACTTGAAATTAGAGAACTCCATCCCCTTCAAATTAGTCTCCTTGGAAGTTAATGCAACAATCTCAGTGCTCTTACCATTGCCAGAATACCTACTGAAAATCCTTTTTTTCGGGCTCTCCAAGAGTAGTAATTTCCTCTTCAATCTCCTCTATGGTGGCAATTCTTTTCTAGCTTTTCTAGTTATAACGTTATGAATGTTTTTTGTGTTTTTTTTATGTTACCCATAATTTATGCCACCCTGTATATCCCCCATTAACAACTCGATAATGGGATATTAGGAATTTCTGTTTTTGTCATTCATTTTACTTTGTTCAACAGTTATCATGAAATTCTGTTTAATAGCTAAGGATAATAATTTTACCTTGGACTCCAGGCACTGGCCAATTCTTGCACGATCAGAATTGAGGTTTTTTAATTTTATGAGCAAGCTCTCCTTTTCTTTAAAGCTGTCTTTATATTTTTTATCTAGATCTTCTAAGACTTTTTTCAAATTAAGTACTTCCTTTTGACTCTGCGCATATTTTACAACCATCGTTTCTTTGTCTCGGTTTGCAACTTCATATGATTTAGTCATCTGAATGGGTGGAAAAAGAATATAGGCCAGGATAAGAAAACAAAACAAAATCAAGGACAAATTAAAAAAAATATTTCACTTACTTTCTCCAGTTTACTGCCAAAATCTTGCTGCAGCTGTGAAATTGTTCTTTTTGCAACTTCATCGTGATTAACAAGCTTGCTTTTATACATTTCAGTCTCTCTTTGGAGTGACATAATAGTCTTTTCCAGTGCTTCCATTTGAACTTCATATATCTCAGAGGATGATACTGATACTTTTTCGGTAACTTCTTGAGATAACTTTTGATTTTCATTTTGAAGTCTGAAGAAAATAAATGATTTACAAATATGAAATTCTATTTATTATATTAAAAAAAGTCACCGGAGAATTCATCACATTATTTTTTTATTCATCGTTGCTACCTTGGTTATTTCTTATTGTATGGACAATGGAAGACCACCAGTTTCTTGCCACAAAGATGGCATTTGCTTAACCATACAATCACAGAATATCAGGTGTGGACGTTAATAATTCTTAATTTTTTTCTTAAAAAAACATGTTTAATTTGGGAGAAAGGTAAAAACTGTTGATTCAAAGTATGCGCCATCACTAGCTACACATTTTTCCACCTCTCTGGCAATTTGTGGATGCCCTCCCAGAAAAACCGTACATCTTTTGAGGTGATTCTGTTATCACGCCATTTTTTGAAATCTTCGTAATTGTTGAAGTGTTTCGTGAAAAGTGCGTGAGACATTGATGAAAACAAGTGGTAGTCGGAAGGGACCACATCTGGTGAGTACGGCGGGTGGGACAAGAGTTCCCAGCCAAGTGCAGAAATGGTGTCTCTTACCACTTTTGTAGTGTGCAATGGGGTGTTGTCGTGCTGCAAAAACACTTTTCCGTGTCTTGTAGCACGTTCTGGTCACTTTCCAATCAATGCATGGTTCATTTATTGAAGGTAGCGAATGGTATTAACTGTTTCACCTGGTTTCAGAAGCTCAGGGTACACAACACCCTTCTAATCCCGCCAAATTTACAGCATTGTCTTTCAAGTCGAAATCACCACTTTTGAATCTTCTAAACCAATGCACACAACAGTCTTGCGGTGGAACATTATCACCATAAGTTTCCACAAGTTTACGACGGCTTTCACTTGCATTTTCTTTTGATTGAACAAGAAAAGCAGTACGTGCCGCAAATGCTCTTTATTTGGCTTGAAACTCGATATGTTTACCACACAAAAAAAATATAACGCTAACTTGAAATCGTTTAAACATCAACAGCATTTTGAAAGATATGGTCATAGCTCCAAAATAACATAAAAGATTAGACTGTGAACCAACCCTTGTTTCCAGCACCATCTCTTAAAAGATTAAGAATTATTAACGCCACATCTGGTACTGAAGTGAAGCTCTAATAGCTTCTGATACTAGCTATTGGCACCAATTTCCTTTGCAGCAGATGGGAGTGGCCATGCCGTATCCATGGCACTACCAAGTCTCTTTCGGGTCTTCCCACTCCTATCTGCGATATCTATGGCAATGCTGCTCGAGCGGCTCTTCCCACCCTGTTTCTGATTTCAAGTTGCATTTTTTTAATTTGTCAAACTGGAAAATCTGAATGAAAGTAAAACAAGCTGAAAACAGATACATATAAATAAGTCATTTTTTTTTATTGTCCATTCTATCAAGAATGCATGACTGAGGAATATTTATACTATCTGACCATTCATCACCAGACAACTCTTCAAGAGCACATGGCATCATCTGTACACATCATACAACCTATAAAAGACATTGATGGGTTAGACTACACTCATAGCAGTCAATATGAACAGATGATGCGAACTTAGTGAAGAGGAAAGAGGGATGACCTTGGAGCCCACAGGTTGGGCATTTGATCTGTGAGTTTTCCATCAAATTTAAGATACCTTGCTCAACAGTGAGTGATGTTATTTTTTAGTGGAAGCAAGAGGGGGTTATAATATGCTAACCCAGAACCAGTAAACGACGAAATTGACAGATCACGACCGTCGATGCTTGACACGTGTGGTGATGTCAAACCAGAAGGCTTCGTTAAAAAGGTTGGGACAGGACTTTCGATCAGCAGCATCTTGTGACGCAAGTGATTGTACCATCTGCCAGGAGATCGTCACACTGGGTTTTCAGGATGAGCAGCAGTTCACAAGCCAAATATCACAGCCCTCAATGCGACCCATCGGTTACATTCGTGCAAGGAACACTGCCACTGGACTCCAGAACAATGGAAAACCATCCTATGGAGTGATGAATCCCATTACCAGTTGTGTGGGTTTGACAAATGCCCGATGAATGATATTTACAGGACTGTGTCGTTTGCACAGCGAAATTCGGAGAAGGTGGCATCACGGTCTGGTACTGCTTTTCATGGTATGGTTTTGATCCTCTTATTTTATTTTGTGGAACTATGGATGCCGAAGCATACCAAACAGGTCTGGACAATTCTGCACTACTGGCATTGTGGGAACACTTTGGTAACGACACATACTTATTTCAGCATGACAATGCTCCCTGTTATACAGCAGGCATTAATAACACCTGGTTTGAGGAAATGTTTATGGGGAAACTTGATTGGCCAGCCAAAAGTCCAGACCTTAACTATTTGAACACATTTGGGAAGAATTGGAGCACTGGTTGAGAGGTAAGCATGCCGCCCAAAGAACACAATTGAGGTGTTTGCCAATTTGAAGGATGAATGGAGCAAGATTCCTACCAGTACATATTGGAAATTTATGTAAAGTCTTCTTTGAAGGGCTGCAGATGTCATTGCAGCAAAAGGCAGTCCCATATAATACTAATGTCGGGCAGGGTCCAGTTTAACTTACTGGTATGGAGTGCTTGGAGACGAATGGCCAGATAGTGTAAAGCGGCTATGAAAAGCAAAAAGCAGTAAAGAGAACATTAAATATTGGGTTGAAGAATAATTCATGAGCATTTTTTTTTCCAAATTTAAAAATCTTCACAGAAATAAAAACGCATTGGTGAAATGTTTTATTTGAAAGAGAATTACTTGCTCTAGAAGATAGCGCATTTTGATTTTTTAATTTTATTGAATTTTGTGTATTTTCAGATCATTTAAATGGAATATCAAGTGGACAAAACTGAACATTTTCGACACCATTTGCTTTTTGCATTTAACCAAGGTTTTACGGCCACCGCAGCTGCTCGTGAGATTCCTCCTGTGTATGGAGAAGGAGAAATGCCTCAAAGTACTGCCTGCCATTGGTTTTCATGCTTCAAAAATGGGAATTTCAACCTCAAGGACAGATAACACACCAGCCGACTAACTGAAATCGATGAAGAACAATTGAATCAACTTCTTCATGAAAATCCATGTCAAATGACTGAGAATTGGCAGAGCAGATGGATTGTGATCAAAAAACTGTAGTGAGCCGTCTTCGTTCAATAGGCAAGGTTTAGAAGCTTAGTGTTTGGGTGTCACATACTTTGAGCGAAAAGAACAAAAATAAACGCTTCGCAATTGGCGCCAGCTTTCTCGCTAGAACATCGCTCGACACATGGTCACAAACAGCATTTTCATTACCGCAATGTCACTACTGATGAAAAATAGTACCTTTATGTCAATATGAAGCAGCAAAAAGAATGGCTAAGCCCCAACAAACAAGCGACTCCATGAGTAAAACAAGACCTTCATCCTGAAAAGACCATAATGTGTTTGTGGTGGGATTGAGAAGGCATAATTCATTAAGAACTGCTTGAGCGCAACCAAATACTCAATGCAGAGCTCTACTTTCATCAACTGCACCAACTCAACAAAGCAATTCAATAAAAAAAGACCAATTAGGCAAAACAGTGTTCTTCTGAACACGACAACGCCTGTTCTCACATCACCGATATGACCAAAGCCACAATTCAAGAACTCAAATGGGAAGTTCTGCCTCATCCTCCATACGGTCCAGACTTGGTGCCATCAGATTTTCATCTCTTTCGATCGCTTTCAAACATTTTGCGTGGTGTATTGTTCAATAATCACGTGGAATTGAGGGCTTGGTTGGACAAATTCTATGAGTCAAGACCGGGAGATTTCTTTCGCTGAGGCATCGAAAAATTTATTGAACGATGGGAGGAAGTCGTAAATAACGACGGAGAGTAAATTATTGATTAATTTGTTGTAGTTTTTTTTATTTAAAATAAATTTGGAAAAAAAAAAAAAAAAAACGAACATGAATTATTCTTCAAACCAACACAATGAAAATACAGAGAATAACAGAAATGAGAGGGAATGTTCAACAAGTTTTAATATAATAATTTCAATATTTTTATTGATTAGTAATTTTTAAACGATTATTTGCTCTGGATAAACTTAAGCCCAGCAGACCACTTTTAAATGTGTTGCCATGTGTTGTTCTTCCAGGTCTCCCCTTGCGAAATGCTGTAGTTCGAAAGACTAATGATAGCTCTTAGGATAGCAGCATGATGAGCACAGACTGATGGAAAAAACGCTTAACATGTCATAATTCATCATGCTTAGTTTCTAGTTTCGAATCTGTGCCACTCCATCCATTACATATTTTTTAATATTGCACCACTGAACAAGCTAACAAGAAAATTGGGGACCTTCGCTTCCATTTACCATGACATAATGCTTGTTGTTAAAATCGTCACTTTGGTTTATCGATGCAACGAGTACTATTTAACAACATGACTGATGTATCAACAAAACAATTATTTACTTTTTAAGTAGTAAATCGAAATAAAAGACATATTCAGAAAGTACGTTCTGTTTTTTAATAAAAACAAAACTACAATATATACTTTTTCAAAATTTTTTCATTACCAGATTCTATATGCCCTTTAACTATTTTTGCACATAGTTTCCAAGTTTATCTAAACACTTGCCATAGCGCTCAATGAGCTTCTGCATGCACACTTCATAGAAGTATGTTGCCGGTGAGGAAAGTCGCAGTTTCCACTTCTTCATCGTCGCTGAAATGCACGCTGCAGACAAACTCTTTTAGATATGGGAACAGGAGGTAGCCACTGGACCCAAGGTCCGGACTGTTAGGCAGGTGGTCAAGTTGTTCCCAACCAAAAGATCTGATTAGTTGGGAACAACTTGACCACCCACCCTCTTACAGTGAGAATCTGGTAAAGAAAAAATTTTGAAAATATACACAATTGTTTTGTTTTTATTACAAAACGGAACTTACTTTCTGAATACATCTAGTATTTCGATTTACTACCTAAAAAGCAGGCACTTTACCATTTTTGTACTCAATATTCTGTCAGAATATGTAGCTGCCATTTTTGGTTCGCAAACTGATCACTTGATGTGATTCAAGAAGGAAAACACTGATTTGGGCTGTTGCACATCATATCCTCCAAATCAGCTCAATAAGATTTAACGTAACTCATCAGAGAATTTGATAAACGTTTTGATTCATTCTGACGTCTCTGATTCAATCACTTTTGATTTTAACAATAAGCTGACAGGTCAAATATATCTATCTTAAGAAAAGCTAAAGTGCGTCTGTCTTTCTGTCTGTGTGTATAATGGTGATAATCTTTACAAATCACAAAACCAATGGGCATTAAAGACTTTTCATGATGCTTTTAACAGCCTGGGGAAGGTTTTTCACTACTTTCTCATGGATGTCAGTGGGTTGCATGGGTTTATGAGTGAAATAACACTTGTTTTTCATGCAACAAAATATATTTAAACTTCTAAATTCAACACTAATACTACCTACAACAATATGACAAGCCAGCAGTAACAAACAACTCTTTTAATCATTAAAAGTAGCAGGAGTCAATTTGGAGTCCATGCTTTTCAATATGGACAAACTGTAGCATGCTCAAATGTTGGTCTCCAGAACACCTTTTCATCTATGTTACTGGTGTATAAACAAAAAAGGTTGTCTACAAAAGAGCCTTCAAAGATAACAGTGCATATTAGCTCTTTAATTTATATGATAAGTTTACATTCACATTTTGTATTTTCAACAATTAAAGTCAATGTAAAAAAAAAAAAAAAAAGCCTATCTTTAGTTATTCAAATTTATGTTATTCAAATTTTCAGTTATTCAAATTTTAATTACAGTATTCAATTTACCTAAACAAATTTACCCCTTATTCAACCAATTGAGCTAAATAAATTGTTCGGGAAAACTCAGATTTTCTGTTGGAAAAATAGATATAATATTTATTTGTAAATGATTATTCTATTTTTTATTTTAATTTTTTTAGTTTGCAGACAGTGATTGTTGAGTTTGTATTGTTTAAATAAATGTTAATAAAAATCTCCACGTGATAATCGCTGTCTGCTGTAGTTGTCCCTCGCGAATAATTTTCGTGACCACGAGGATGTTGTGTCGCACAATTGTTAGTGTTTTTTTCGTAATTACTGTTTTTTTTCATTCAGACAAACCACTTCCAGCTTCTGGCTTGACCAGTCCTTCTTCCTTCTGGTTCTCCATGCGTTTTCTATCGCAGCCATGGCGTTTCAACCTTCATTTTCATTCCAATGCCTAGTAAACTGCTCGTACCCTGCCGCTCAATGTTTAGTACATTATTATTGACTGACAGGTGAATTTCTCACTTTCTCGGGGCATCCATGATTCTCTATCGAGCAGTATTTTTGCAGCTTTACTCGTAAGGTAATAATGAAACTTCTTTTGATACCATTTCAACAATAACCCGTATAAGGAACGCCATGCTGCACATTTCAGTTTTTTTTATTAATAATTAACTATAACTCCATAGTCTTCCTTTAGACATAAATGGAATTTGAAATTCCTTTCTTATTCCTTATAGGGAATTAGTCTGTCTCAATGAATATTTAGACATTTAAACCTCAATTCGCACAATGTAGCGATTGATATTTCTCATTACAGTATTTTGCTGTATTAACGTACATTTAAATTTTTTTTTTATTATTTATTTTGAGAAATATTTTCTTTTGTAATGGAAATCACAATGCCAATTCCTCAATTGAATCATATTGTATAGAATATTCTTTTGTACATAATTTTTGTATTTCATAAATAAATACTTCGTTCTTAAACCAAAAATAAAAAACGAGCCATGTCTATTCTTATGTTAGCTTTTCCTCTTAAATTCTGTTCTATTATTGCTTCCCCCTCTGAACATAAATTAACGTATATACTCGTGTATAAGTCGACCCCCAATTTTAACCCCAAAAAGTGGAAAAATGGCATGACTCGAACATAAGTCGACCCCCAATTATCATATACAGGGCGAGGCATTTATCTTGAGACAACTGAATATCTCTGAAACTAAGCATTGTACGAAAAAATGTCCAAAATCAAAAGTGAATTATTTCGTGGGGGAAATTCATTAGTTAAAAAATTACCCCTCCCCTTGTGAGGGGGGCTGGGGGGAGGGGGTTTCTTTGAAATCTTAAATAGGAACCCCTATTTTTAATGATATATTCAGATTATACACAATATTTGAGAAATGTTTTATTCTTGGCGTTTTTTCAATTGATCCAAACGTTTAGGAGATAGAAGCCCTGAAAGTGTGGAACTTTTAAAGTTTTGAACCCAATTTTATCAATGAAGACAAAGAGATAGAGAGTGGGTCTTACAAACATTCCTATTCTACTCTTTAATGGTCTTTAAGAATCCCAACTCAGAATTTCAAAAATCCAATATTTTTCAATACACACGCATAGACTCTGTCTCCATAGGACTGCTGCCCCCAAAAGTTTACTTGTGCACTAAAAAATTAAAAATATTGTGTAGAATCGGAATTAAAAAATATTTCTCGAATATTGTGTAGAATCGGAATATACCATTAAAAATAGGGGTTCCTATTTAAGATTTCAAAGTTACCCCCTCCCCCCAGCCTCCCTCACAAGGCGGAGGGGGGGGGGGGGTAATTTTTTAACAAATGAATTTCCCCCGCGAAATAATTCACTTTTGATTTTGGACATTTTTTCGTACAATGCTTAGTTTCCGAGATATTCAGTTGCCTCAAGGTAAATGCCTCACCCTGTATATACTCGCTTTTTTAATTCTGAAAAACACATCTTTATTTCTGCAAACCGCTTTGATCCTCCAGCACCTGAGGAATGTCGCTTCCCAGTGGCACACACATTTTCAAAGCAATCGTTCTTTCATGTTGATTATAATGACATTATGACCGTCCCTTGTACGATCCATAAGGTTAATTACGATCTTTGGTAATGATTTATTGTGTGAATGCTGTGGGTCACATGCATGTGACAGAAAGTACATGAGATGATGCTATTACATCTGCATTGTTGTGTATCATTGGAAAACAGTAAATTTATGAAAAAAAATTTCTCAAAAAATTGGACCTTACTGGGAAGGGTACAGTACTGACCTTTCCGACATTAAATTACTGCTATTTTGCTATAATTAGCACATGTAAAACACGAATTTTCTCAGTTTTGAAGAAAGGCATATAGGCAATACTGAATAGAAAAGGGAAATCCCGGAAAGAGTTAATTTCAACTGGCCAGAAATAGCAAAATCCTCGAGTTCCCACAGGCCGAACACCACAGATCATTCGAAAGATCAAGTAGCTTGTCCCGTGGGAAAATCCTGCAACCCATAGAGGAATCGCAAACAGTGTAGGAACTTCATAGGCTACCATAAATAAAATAATAAATGAAGATTTGCAACTGGAAAAAGTGTCACAAGAGTCGTGTTCATAAGCTGCTGCCACGACACTTCGTTGAAAGGAAGAGAAAATGTCGGAGGCTCTATGAGGGTCACCTTGCAGAAGAACGATGAAAATATTTGGTTAATTTGGATGAAGCTTACATTTATCTCAATGATTGCAATTATGTGGAGTGAAATCATCCAAGGAAATTTTTGCAAAAAAACTTATGGTGACTGCGGGATACTCTACAACAGCAAGCTTACAATCAGAAGAGTGGACAGGAAGACAGGATAGTTAACTCCCTTTACTATCAGCAACATGTTCTCAGTCCAATTTTGCAAGAGGAAATCTCAGCATTGTATGGAGAGGACAAAAGCAAAGCTTGGCTGCATCAAGACAAAGCCTCCAGCCATACGTTTGACTTGACCATTCAATTAATGTTAGATTTGGAAGATGAAAGCAAAATTCACGCTATACTCTGTTCCAGAATGAATTTTTGAAATGTTTCACCAACTTATGAATAACCCTGTATACATTTAGTAATGTATTATTTGTAAAATAACTTGATTGGTTATCCACTTTTTATCTTTGTATACACATTAGGATGTAAAATTTTACTGTGTTTCTTTGTATTCTCTCATTGGCGAGGACTTTCGTGGCTATATGTCCGTGGACTGAATCTCATGATGTGTGTGCAAGGATGTGCCCACGAAGGTTGAAGCGGGATATACTCAATCCACAACTGAAACCACTGATCCACACTCGCAAGCAACCCACTGTCTAGCCCACACACAAAATATGAAGTTTTATGCTTGAATTTGCCGCCACCTGTTTTCCCAGCGCTGCCGCTTGGAGCATTAGTTGTATAGTTGTACCGCAAGATTTAGAGCCCTGAGTGGAATGATCGAATGACAGAAAAAGGGGAGTACGGCTCTTGCTCAAGACCATTGTTGAAACGACAAATTATTTCATATTATTGAAATTTCGCTGACACATTTTGTCTTCAGAGCAATGATTAAATTTAATTGTTATTTTACATGATTTTATTTTTAATAATTTGTGTATTTATTTTATTTATTCATTTAATCTAGTTTATTTAATTAATTAATTATTAGCTTTATTTATTTTATTTTTTGTATTGGTTTATCATTTAATTAATATATTCTTATTTTATTATATTAATAAAATTTTAGTTATAATATTTTATTTATTTAATTTATTTTTATTTATCGAATTCCATCAATTTTCTTTTTTCATTTTATTTACACATTAATTTTTATAGCTTTTTCATTGAAATGCCAAACTGTATAA